>JAWQRP010004182.1:0-12246 GCA_033557875.1 Quadriops clusia | reverse complement strand
TTTCGTTGCTTTTTAATTTGTTGATGCAAATACTTACATTCTCCCTTACAAAACTCATTGATGTTCTTTAAAATGCGATTTTTTCATAGTGGCGCAACCATCGATACACACTCATATTCCTTAAAATGGGAAAATTACCGACGGACGGACGGACGGACGGACGGACGGACGGACGGACGTACGAACGTACGTTACAACGATAATTATGTTTGTTGATTATATTTAAAAAATCGATGAAATGTAACAAGTCGCGACACCAGCCCAGGTGTGAGATGCAAAATCCTTCCTGATGGCGAACCAGTTCAATTAAATAACTCTAAACTTTAATAAACTGGAAATGATATTAAATGAATGCAAAACACGTTAAACCGCTTATACCGAAAGTAGGTCGCTTATAACGACAACGTTTTTGAAACAAAAATTTCAAGTAAAGAATTATATAATATTTTGTACGTTGTTCTTACCAGCGGTGTACTTACTTATACACCTATAGGTACTTACTTCTTGCTCGGTATTTTATAACATATATTTAATTTAATATATAGGTACAAATAATCCATAAGGACAATATACCCACTAATGTACTCAAATAGTCATTTACTTTTAATCTAATGGAAATCTACACGATAGGGTGCTAATTTAGTTTGTCATCTCTTAATTGAGTTTTGTTAAGTGCTAGTGCAGAAATGGAGTTGCAATAAGAAATGGCTTAATTATGCAGGTATCAGTGATTTGCATGGCCAATTCATATCCGATATCGACAGCCACCAATCCATTGCCCACTTCAATCCGTGAGAAACGCCGCTTAGTGAAAGTCCAACATTATTAAATAACATTGCGCTGATCTTATTTCTCGGTACAGTTCCAATAATTAATAATTATTGGATACCTTACGCTTGATTGTTGTTCCTGATTTTTCATTTAACAATATATATGTACCAAATAACAATACCTGTTCTTAAGTACGTCAAAATCATAAATTGTAATTAAGCAGTGTGAGTCATAAATGTTTTATTTACAAAAAAAAATGTTACACTCGACATTACAATATTTTTACATTAGAAGACAAGCACATCTGACATTTCAAACAAGTAACATTTACGAGCGTTGATCTGCAAGTGCGTACGCCTAATCTACGTGTCATGAACGAGACGTGATATTTAAAAAATAATAGGTATTTAATTATTGGACGATAGCGTAGCACAACGTATCATTATCATTATGTCTTTTATGATCTTGAATGCTGAATGTATATACGTGTGCAAGTGATTGTGAGGAACACGTGTTATAAAAACAATAAATAAGACTTTCTATAGTCGCCACAATGCCAATGAGACAGCTTTAAACGTAATTACATTATATATTGATGTCATTTTGGAAAATTTAGGTCAAGTTCAAAGTTGATGGTGCGACTTGAACCACTAGGGTGAGGCGTAAAGCTAACAACCTGTAAAACGCAAATTATCAATAATAGTTTTAACATTGCTGATAATTTAAGTTTATAAAAACCTTAACAGTAATAATAACAACTGAGACCACTTAGATTGGAAATGTTATTTGCTTTTTATTGTTCCGCAGAAAGTGCAGAACATCGAAAGCGGTCTTTCACGTACGAATCGAAAAGGAAACCATTTATGCACTGCCGGTGGCAAAAAAGATGATTTCATTGCTAATCCAGTCCATTGATCCTTCCGATGCGTGTATTAATGGGAGACCGTAAGCGTAATGCTCTGTAACCGAATAAGCCAAACACGCTATTACCTATGGTAATGGTCTTCATAGAAAGCCGATTCCTAATAAGTCTCGGTGCCAGCGATGATGCTAAACAATGATGACTGCAGAAGATGCATTAATTATACCTATTTGTTCGCAGTATTGCTTATTAAGTTTAACTTTAATTATCTCGTAGTTCCATACGCGTCAGACATGCGCATATAAACAGTTTTTAAAAATTAATAAATGATGTATTTGTTATGTTAAGGTGAATAATTCACGTACGTAAATAATAATTAGTAACCTTAGTTGTGTAAGTATATTAGTGTTATTACATGTAGTATTACGTGTGGAAGTTCAAGTTTATTCCTCACAACGTGGCATTACATACTTGGATGCATAATTAAATTTTTCATGAACGAAACTTCATTTCCTCGTCCTATAATATAATTCAGGTTGATTTATTCGTGTAGCCATTTCGTTGATTTATCGACTTTCCGCTTATTGTGTCTACATTTTTAATTTTTTTCCTTAAATCCCTTAATCTTTCATTTTAGCACAGATATCTGTGATTTTAGTAAAACAATTTGTATCAGCACAGAAAACTCAACTTAAAAAAACAATATAGCTGTATGTAATTCGACGTTTCTTTGAGTATTTAATTAACTTGCAAAATGTCGACACTTGAAAAATTCTAAAGAATGCAAAGGAGAACTCCTAGAGTCCCCCAAAATACTGATCACCTTACATTATACCATAATGATTATACGATTGCATACAATCGAAAGCGTTGTCGCTTAACTAATTTGTCAAAGTTATCACCAGTTCGGTCGTTGCGCAACGCCGAATTAGAATTGCACATTAGAGGAAACCTCCTGAGTTGGCAATATTAAGATTTTTTGCCCCTGCAATTAGCACTGCTAAACGGTTCTAGAACGACAGGTGGCAAGGTAATAACTAGGCAGGTCTGCCGTAGAAAGTGAAGATACCGCGAACGAAAATGAAAGTGTAGTAGTCGACTCTGCTGCTTCATATTCCGAAGCAAACAATAACAAGAGGATCCACTTATCAGGAAAAGGAAGATCCTACGCCTACTGCGGTGCGCTATTAGATTAGGGCATTGTTTGTTGTTTTAAACTTCGCGCTATCGCAATTCAATTGTTCTCTTTGTTTTGCTATTATATGTACTTACGTACAATAATTGCTGCTATTCCATCGTTTTGCTATGTATTGATTTCAGAGGAAGCGTTCGAACATAAAAAAGGTAAATAATAGATGTCTGAAAGAAACGTTTTATTTATGAACGTACGTGTTTACAAGTTAAAAGTTTGTTAATTAAGTCGGCGCAGTGACATTCTGTAATTAACATATTACATCTTATTATGCATTATTGAATCATGCGCCTATATAACATTTGATTAGACTTTTCTTAATAAGAGAGAGTTTATAATTATTGTAGAGTTAGCCTCGGGTGTCAAGAAGAAAGGTATCTCATTATAATAGATAACTATCCAGTTTTTTGTATTATCTTATTTTTTAATTAATATTTTTGAATGAAATTTTTTGTGATATTAATTTTTTTCTATTAATTTTTTTCTATTAATTTTTTTCTATTAATTTTTTTGTAATATTAATTTTTTTGTAATATTAACTTTTTTGTAATATTAATTTTTTTTCTATTAAATTTTTTGTAATATTAATTTTTTGTTTTCAATTTCTTTGTATTACATTTTTTGTATTAGTTTTTCCAGTATTAACTTTCTTTGAATATCATGTTACATTTTTTTATAACTTTAGAAACGAATTGACCTTTCACCTAACGTCTTGTGAAATAAATGTTTTATTTCTTGACCAGAGAATGAAATTGCTTCTCGTTCTCGAAACAATTTACACACTTGTATGCATGTGCGTAAGCACCTACAAACTTAAAAAAATAAGTATGTAGGGCAAACTTGAAGAGTCAGCTCATAATAGCCGCAATTTGTAACTCTTGATGGTGATGTTGAAACGAATTGAAATAGTGGAGCTCTTGGGAGGTCGAAGCGCCCGAGCTAAGAAGTAAAAGTCCTGTCTGTACATCGCATATTTTCGCCATTCCAGACTTATGAGGACTATAATCACCTATAACTAACTACCTATACAAATATGCGTACACGCAAAGACATTAAGCCGTACAAAGACATATAGGCAAATACGTTATCGGTTTTGTGAACAATTGGACATACGCATCGCGGAAATTCACAGAATCCTTGGAGGATTCTTGGCATTCTTCTTTCATTAATATTAAAATAAGAAGATTTTTTGTAAGAAAGTCCTAATGAATGCAACTCACGGCATTTTTGGCGAACTTTAAATTCAGCTCGCGGATCGCGAAACAAAGCTCCGAGAATTAAGAACATATGAACGAAAGGGAAAGTCCAGTTTAAAAGAAACACCTTTTCGGAAACTCCGGTCATTATTTTCAAATCAGTTCCGTGAGTTTATGCTAATGCTGTAGGTACTGCTTCCGTTGCAACGTGTTGCTTACATTCTGAATAACAGGCTGCATATTATGTAATATAGCTCAATGAATTTATAATAGCCCGTGTAATAGATATGGCCACATAAGATTTTATCCTATTACTAGTATATCTCCCTTATATGGGCAGATATCTGGTGGTTTTTGTGCAAATAGCACCGGTAATTCCCGGTAAAGACCTGCATAAGCACACACAAGAAAATAATTTCTAAAGGCGAAAATAACGTCATAAGGATTAAATAAATGGTTTATAAAGAGCACAGCGATGACAAATCGTAGGTGTGTGAATTTCCAACGGCGACTCTCACCCAGAACATTTAGGTATGTCACCTAATATGAAGAACACTTTCATAAATCGCGCGAACGCGCTTTGTACATTTATAATTTAATGAAATTAAAGTTGATTAATCATTTCTGTGCGACACGAATAGGACCAGCTGAGAATCTTAATGAGATGGCATTAGCGCATTATAATAAGGCGTATAATATCTCGACGGTACCAGTTTTTACACCAATGTTAAGAAGGATGACTTGTGTTTTTGTTTTCTTTTTCATCATGTAATAAATACATCAGATTATTAATATTAATGCACAATAAATAAAGATAAATAATTAACTTTCTTACTCTCTATTAAAAAAAAAATTATAGATAGGAAATTATTTCTTATTTATTATGCAGTGAATGATCAAAATAATTGTCACCATTACGCGCCTTTTTATACAATTAAGCGAAATTAAGTTCACCGGATAATATTTATCGAATCCGGAAAAAAGGCATTACGAATTGTTGCTCACAATAGGTGGCATTCTCACGAATGTTCATACGTTTATTATAATACGCCTAGTACACAATGAAAATGGACTTAAAGTGAAATTATTTATTACGGACGCGATAATAGCGGCGCGTTTTGAATTTTCCTTCCTTTATTCGGTTTGACATTGGCGGAAGGTGTTAATAGATTCGCTATTTAGCGGCATGTGCAAGTGCAGTAAAAATTAAATTAGAGAATGTGCGTCATTGCATGTGTACATATTTTCTTTGAAAATTATGTATATAAAATATACAAAAAAAAATAAATGTAAAACCGGAAAAATTGGAACAACATTATAATTTAAATTTAAATAAAAAAATATTGTGTGTGAAAACATACCAAAAAGAGGATGACAAAATACGGCTTCATGGTACAAATTTCAGAGGTGTCCAAGGCACTTTAAGCCGATTCCCTCACTGACACTGTTTTGGAACTATCCAGCACTAAGTCCGAGCAGTAACTACGTCGCCGTGTCGCTGTATAGCACTTGGTGCAACTCTCAGCTCGAGTCCGGGCGAAACTCCGGGTTTCTAAGGCAAACTGCAGCGGCAAAGGCAGAGGACAGACATTGGCGATGATAGTGGGTGTGTGCCCCCCTAGTTCGCTTCTTTTCCTGCATATTGCTAAGCCGTGAAACGGACAAGGTTAATGCTGTTATGTACACATGAGTTACGGCGTCGAGCATTTTTGCGCTCCCTTTAATTGGCAATTATAAATTGCTTACCATCAAACACAACAAATATTTTAAAAAGGATTGCATGACTTCAGAATAACAGCTTAATTTACTATACGTGTATGCTTATCAATTTTCTTGATTGTTGGATATAAATAGGCCTAGGTATAAAGATGTATGTGCCTACTTATCGATATTAATTTTGGACAACGCCTCATACCATAATGTATTAGTGGAAAAGAATATCACCATGCCAGCTAAAAAAAGCCAGATGATAGAGTGGCTAGAGCCACAACATCCCAGTAGCTCCGTTACAAAACCGGAACTATATGCACTGATTCAAAGGCACAAGCCTATTGAGAAAAAATATGATTTGGATCAACTTTTAGAAGCTCATGGTCACAGTGCGCTACCATTACCACCCTATCATCCAGATCTAAACCCGATAGAATGTATAATCAACGAAAACGCAGGCCAAGAAGAAACATGTCCATAATGTAGATAAATAAGTGATTTGATGGTATTTATTGTGATAATAAAAAAATATGACTACATGTTAAAAAATTAATTACGTTTCATTAGACTACAATTTCTTTTCTTGTGCACATTCTTATCTTATTCTAGAATTACGGTTAAAGTGCCTTGTTAAGGTAAATGCGCAATCTTATCACAAAGTTCAACTCTTTGACATAAATAATCTTTTTTACAAACTCAAAAAAATTTTGATTGAATGAAACTATTCTATGTTTTTTTTTCTATTGTACCCTCACTACTTCGCAGGTAAGAAAAGAACCATCTGTTCCTAAAATGAAGTACGGTAATTGAGATGTGTGTTACAAATACTTGCATTCTAGGCTTTAACGACTTTTTAGTTTGGGAAATTCCCATTTTGCAGAATAAGAGAAACTACCAGATGTCAGGTACCTACTATTCCTAAGCAAACCATGCAGGTAAAATTGTAACCTGATAATCAAGCAAGAGTGCGTGCTAGGTTGGATATTATCGAAGATGGAATATGAGCGATTCATTTATTTTCTAAAGCTATTAAAAGTTTGTTTCGAGCGTTATAAATTTTTATATATTTTCTTAAAAATTTTAAAAAAATGTGAATATACTCTGTGTACTATTATCATTGTCTTGTTGCGAATTAGGCACGTTATCGGTACAGGTTTTAATGAATGATGGATTCTTAAATGAACAACTCTTAGACAAGAAAATTACGAATGGTTACAAAACTTGGCATGCAGTTGAATATAACATTACACATGTTTAATTATTAAATTATAATAACCTCTGGTGGTACATAGTCTGTCAACACTAAATAGTTTGCTCCAGAATCATTGATCCTTTTTTCGTAATTGAAAAAGGTCATTGGAAAGTTTTGAAGTATTTCATGAGCTGAACAGATTCTGAAAATGTCATTATTCTAACTTACTAAATGAACGAAGTATTTATTTAAAAAAACTAGAATGAGCAGCAGAAAAAAGCTATAAAAAAAGTTGATCGTGATTAGGTTTTTTACATTTTTACGTGCACCTGCGCAAAACCTACATTAGCTACACAAAACTTTTATTGCCATTTTTTGTAATTACTTGTATGCTGAATAAATCCTCTAACTTTTTTCAGTTTTATTAATAACACCATAATTGCAGGTGATCACTTTAGGTTTCAGACAAAATTTGAATTTCGTTAATGCCCGGAGCGAAATTATTTTTCACACTTTGCTAACGTATACCCCCGAAAAGGTTACATTGGAAAAACGATTGTTTTATTAAATTTAATTTTGCATTCATCAGAGGACAATGTTAATTGTTGTGTTTTCCAATTCACCTGTCCTTTAGGTGATTCATCCGAATTCAAAATGTAAATCTGTTGGGAAATTTCTTTTTAATCAATCTGAACTCATAAAGGACTTTTCTTATCGTCTTATTGATTGTTCGCAAGTCAATTTATGAATATAAATTATGGTCAAGTCGTATGCGGAATAATTAATTACAAGTGCAACACTTTTCAATAATAAACTTACCTATTTGTGAGAGACTCGACAGACATCCTTGTTTCAAACACTGATTAGATCATAAATTATTACAGAAAAACCCTTATAAATGGCCGTGAAACGCTGAATATGACGAGTTTAAACGCCTCTGGTCGGTGTCGATACGAACAGGGCCATGTGCAGTCGACCAGATAAACTTTGGCATTGCATTCAATTAAATGCATAAATTAGTGACTTAATTAAGATTTTTCATCACAATATGGGTATCGTTGTACGCGGAAAACCCAGGGGAACCACAACTCCTTAAAAAACCCCAATGGTAATGGTGTTTTTTCAAGTGTAATGTGCGCTTGCGCGAAAACTGTAGGTTATAGAAAAAAAGTTATTAGAAAGTTTTGAAGTTTTTCATGAACTGAATAGATACTAAAAAATTAAATTTTTTTAAATTATTAAGTAAAGAAGTTATAGGTATTTTAAAAACCCGTTTTTTAAATAATCACTGTGTGCGCATGCGTCAAAATTTTGAAAAAATATTTACGTGGATGTACGCAGAATGAGCAGCGGAAAAATGATATTGAAAAAAAGTTTATCATTATTATGTTTTTTTACAGTTTGCGCGAAAAGTAGGAAAGTTAGACAAATATTTTATTTGAGTTTTTTTGTAGCCCTTTATGCATAGAGTAAATCCTCAATTTTGGAAATTGTACCTTTGTTAATAACGCCACAATTTCAGTGGTTCACTTTAGGTGAAACACGCTGTATAAGTACATAAATTTAAGTAATTAACTATGACGGTATACTATGCTGCTTTTTTAACATTTATTTAATTAATACATCTTCAAACGAATAAGTATATGAATGCCAATAAAGATATGACTTAAAATGTATATATATATATATATATATATATATATATATATATATATATACCCCCGTTATGTTTATTTTCTTCCTAATGTTTCACTCAAATGCCCCCAATAGTCTTGGAGATATTGTAACCCCTTAAAAATTCATCCTGTATAAATAGAGCAGCAGCGCTTGTATACTAAGTAATTCGCATAAGAGAATAATATTTCCTGAAGACCTCGAGTTCCTCGAGGCTGTAAAGTTCAGTATCTCCGCCAACGGAACAGCTTGTAATTGTAGATGTTTGAGGGGAGCAAAGGTAATGGAATGTATGTTCCTATTACTTGCCACACGTAGCGCACCCTCGACGTTCAGAGGGTTGTCAGTTTGGTAGAGAGCTTTTTCAGCAGAAGTGATGATTGATAGCTGTTAGGTGTCTGTGCGAGGTTTTTTCCAATTAAACGTGCGTCATCGCAAGTTATAACATAAATCTATACTTCATACTTATATCACAGTTTATATGAAATAGGAACTTATTGTAAATTGGGCTAAATATTTTTAAATTGTCTTAAATTATGCAGTGAAATTGCGAGATAACAAAGAGATGATCGGGATTGAATGGATGGCAATAGGGTTGTACAGGGTTGAAATATTAATGGGGAAATACCTGGTAGCCATCGTAGGTCCACGAAGCCCATTTCATGTGGCAGCTTTGCAGGTCGAAAGGGAAATACTCCACATTAATATCGCAGGATGACCTATAAATTCCGTGACTTAACCAGACCACCTCTCCATTGCTTGAGACTATTACGTTTGTGTTGATTACTGATGACTGGTATTGTGCATCAGCACTAGAAATAAAAATTATTTATATTAGAAGATATTTATTACCTCAGGTGAATTTTTGAATAATATTTTCTCTGATACCTAGGTGTGTATGTATATAACCCAGAACACTTACTAGAATTGGAATTAATGGCTTAAATTACACTCAAAACACAATGTTGTTAATCAACTGATTGTGTTACCGCAGGCTTTATTATAATTTAACACACAAGGGTACTCTAATTAATTTAATATACAAGCATAATACATATACACAGTAGATAATAAAACGATGCATTTGCGTTCTAAATTGCTGACATGCCAAATAATAAACTTGATTTAATCATAGCAGTGCAGAAATAGCAGCGTAATGTGATTTTACACGTTTGGAAGAAGAGCTTTAATGCGTAAGGGGGATTCCGGAGGCCAATACAAAGCGGCCGTTCAACCGTTTTCGGTTGGGGAATCAATTTTTCACTTTAAAATAAATTGCAGCCTCTGAAATAAGAAACTCGCCGCAGACAATATAAGAGACGATCGACCCCTATTAAAAGCAGGGCACTTCAGGAATCTCTTTTTACCTCACAATCCCCTTTTTAAAATGACAATGCCCCATATACACACCCCGTTTAGTTCTTTCGAGAAGAGGGCGAGCTCAAATTTAATATTGTGTGACAATGCGCTGTTGGCTCATATATCGCACCTTGCAGGATCCACAGCGCAGAAATTCTCCTTCGGGGAAGAGATATGGCCACTAAAGAGTTCTTACTACAAAACGTAATATCACATTATATGTGGTAATATGCACAAAGCAATCCAACAGTCAGTATTGAATTTAAAATGTCTTTGCCACATTTTTCTATTTTCGCTAAAATATTAATTGCGAGGGACGAAAGGAATAAAGTAGGAACATAATATAACGGTTTAGCATTTAATTTAAACACGCAGGTCTCATCGTGAAAGTTTTAAAACGAAATTCGGGAGTGCTAAACGACATTACGAGTGCGAACTTTCGGAAAACATCTTACTGCCGCCTTGAAATGCATTAAGTTAACTTCCCCGAACCGACAAATTTACTAACAGAAGTTTTGTACTCCGCACATCCTTTAGTAGTTCGAGTTTTGTGTACACGTTGTAAGTAGCGCACTTTATTAATTTAAAATTAATGCCCTAAATTAATGATGGAGTCGGGCAATGTAAATAACGGTCTTCGCGTGTGATGCTGGAGTGCAAAGGACCCTGCAAAAAGTGCCATTAATTTCGGCTTTTAATATTATTTATTGTTCCAAAGTTAATTAATTGAATACTTCCCAAACATTTAATTAAGCAAAGAAAAAGCGTATGAAAACACGCCACCCTCGTCGCCCTCTCTGAAGGGTAATTAAAACATTGTTGCTATATGCGGCTTGCGAATTTCCCCCGTAAATTAAATAAAAAGGGTAGTGTTTAATTTGTTTCACTTCCACTAACGATTTTTTCTTGGGTAGACACATTTTTGGTCTTGCGGCAAACATCACAATATTTACGTGTGACACGTTTGCCAACATTTTTCTGATACTTGAATAAAATGAAAACATTTTACTCAAACGATTACTATAACATTTAATAAGACTAAAAGTTTTATTTCTTTGAAATTAATTTTACTATAACTCATACTTTTTCCAAGAAAATCTGCTTGTAAGAAAAAATCGTATAAAAGATTGTGGCAAGATTTTTTTGTATGAAGACATTTTGTGACAAAAAATCTCGAGAAGAAGAAGATTTTCCGAACTGAGTTTACGCGCAGGTTTTTTGAGCAGAATTCTAGTGTACGTTTTGTTTGAGGAAGTTTTCAGTAACGATTTAGCGAGTTCGGGAGTTTTGTTATTCGCAATGGAAATCTGGTCGCAGTTCGCGTTCTATTAGGAGACACACGTGAGATTGATGTGAAATGTAAGTGGCATGCAATTTTTCCAGATTTCCCCTCGATATTCCGACAACTCCAGACTCCCGTTGACATTATTTGTTCTCGGTAAATTTGAATTGAGGCGAAATTCCGTCGTAATTCCCCGATTTGTTTGTTTGCTTAGGTCGGAAGTGGGTAGTTTTTCACGCTAAAATCACCCATAAACTTTTCTGTCTTCCGATAATTCATCTCGCTTGTAGTCCTAAGTTACATCATTCCAACGGTTACACTTTCGTTCTCAATCAGTGCATAAACGCTGTCCTTGGACGAACTTTGACTTTTAAAAATCACTTTGGCAGCACGATAACCTCGAGCGAATGTGATTTCGAGATGTAGTAATCCGAAGTAATACAGAAATGAGTACATTTGGTAAAAATGTCTCTTGTTGGGCAATAGCAAAGGATACTTATTAGCAAACGTAAGCCTAAAATTTTGATGTGTAAGAACACACAACTTCTGAAACCATTTTGAGCATTCACGCTTGGATTGTAATAATTTCAATTCGGTTTTATAACTATTGGCTTGTACTTGTCTCAAAAAACATCAAACTGTTCTCTAAATCGGGGGTTTTAAGAGGTCCGTAAAATCTCTCAGATTATGACAATTTACAATTATAGAAAATTCGACGACACCAAGCAAATTTAAGTTTAGTTACTCATGTATTCTAACCATAGCGCAATGGCAAAGTTGGGGATCAACAGCGTTGTGTGTGGATAGACAGTACAGTTCTTGCAGCTAATAAGTCTTTTTTCCTTTTGAGAAGAAATAAATCCTTCTCTTTTTGTTGGTTCTTGGACTTCTAATAAATTTCTTTTTCTTTTGTTTCTTGGTATTGGAGTCCTTGTGGTTAATTAAAACTATTTACCTATTTTAAAGTAAGGTTTTATTCTAACACGTGTTTCATAGCTCTATTGGGCT
>JAWQRP010004181.1:0-12247 GCA_033557875.1 Quadriops clusia | reverse complement strand
CGCTTCAAGGCAGGGTCCTTTGCGGGTGAGATACGTACGTAAGGGGGGTACTGTTTACATTTGTAAAAATCAGCTGAGCTAGCTGCCACTTAATTTATGTCCTTAACTGCATTCATAAATATATAGTCAACTTATATTGTCAGTGTTTATTGTGCGTCCGTTGAAGTGGATATGTCTGCCTAGTTTGAACTACCACCATCTTAATAACATACATCTAAAAATAAAATTTTGGATAGAAAATGAAACCAACAACTCCCTAAATTTTCTGTAGATATAAATACGTAATAAACAGAAAATCAACAGGATTTGAATTTGGCATTTATCGAAAAACGACCCTATCTGACATGATCATTCCACCTTAAAAATTCAGCTTTCAATTTCATGTTCTATAGACTAAATACCTACCCCTTTCAAAACTAAACTATGATAATGAAATAGACCTAAAACTTCAGATAGCGAGCAGTAACGGATACAGTAGTTTGTTAAAAGATTTTTAAAACCAAAAATTACCTAGATACAGATACAACCGTCTGACTCTGTAATATATCGAAGTCTCACCTATAGTTTCTTTAAACATAATAAATTAAATATCGTTTTCAATAGGTATAATATAAGAATAGTTTATAAGACTAGAAATAATCAATACATGTTGAGTAATTGTAATGCTCTCAATAAGAGCAGGGTTTATCTGATAGCGTGCCCTTGTGATGCTTCCTATGTTGGGGAGATAAAATTAATTCCGCAGTAGGCAGACACATCCATTTCAACGGACATACACTAAACACTGGCAATATAAGTTTACTACTTCTATAATGTATAAAAATTGATATATTGAAGAAGACTTGTTTAAATGACCACTACGACATACATTGCAGACCCTTACGTAGAAGCATAGAATACAATTGACATTATTTAACGTGGACGTCCTTCTCCCTTTGCCATTTTGTTTCATTCTGCTATGTTACTTGCGCTTCTGGACTTGCGCACCTCTTGGTTCCTTCTCCCATAGTTTGTCATTTGTCAGTCATATATTCTTTCATAACCTTTTATTCAAATTTTAGTTAATTAATTAAATAAATACTGCATCTGTCCCGAAATAGTTGCAACAGTTCAAATATAAAAAAATAGCGAAATGTTGAAATTATTTCCGGACAGAGGTAGCAATAAATTTTACTCCCCCGATCCAGTTGTTCTTCGGTTAGTTTTATTATTGGATACTGGTTTTACAGCGATGAATAAGTTTAATCCATGCATTCGCCTGTTGAAATTTTAGTTTTTGCGTAACGTATTAACGCGTTTTCGCCATGCCATATCATTTCACATTTTAAAATTGTTTTACCTATGTTTTGTTATTTTACGTTTTAGGTGACTACTTGACTTGATATAAGTTTTAGATTAATTCAAATTTGTTGATTAAATTCATAACGTTTTTGCACTTTGTTGATGCTCGCTTTTTTTTCACGTTGTACTTTTGTTGTATCTTATTTTATTAGTAAGACCTTTTGTGTAGTTTCCAGAGGCCTGAAGATGTCCTAATATAAAACAAAACCGGTTGACTTATATTTTTATTAATACATCTATCAGGAACAGTGCTTATCATGTTTTATTCATAAATGTTTGTACCGAATAACAATTTTAAGTAACATGATCCGCTGCACGTAGCATTCCGCCCAAGGGGGCGCTTAATTTTCAATTTGTGGGAATGTTGCAAGTTGGCGGAGCTTCTTATGCCGTTTATCGAGTTGCAGTATTGCAGCGATACAAGACTTTTCATTTACATTTCACGATGTTCCTGGGACATATTAGTGTGGAGCGTGTTTTGCTTGGCACTTGAAAGTGACTTGAATTGTTTAACAGGAGTAAAGTATTAAACTCACACGTTCGTTTATAAGTTGTCATTAAAGTATTTTACCCTGGTACTAAGCGCTCGTCCTGTGCATGAAAATAGTTTAAAAAATTTGTTATATTGTATTAAAGCATCAAGGGGTCATATATCATAACCACTCCTCTCGTACATGACCGTTATGAAATCTAAGGAAAAATGAGTTAAAATGTAGTGAAAGCAGATGGCAGAGATCCAGTTTTTGAAAGATACTCCGGTTATTATCTACCGTTTTTTGCAGTTTTCGACATACTACAACCACTGTCTTAAGTTGTAAGTGTTACGGTGGGAAATGTAAATTAAACTGGCTTTAATAATACGTTCGTATTTATAAGTTTATATTTAATGTTATATGAATACAACATTAAGACAAGGAATCTTAAGCGTTAGTTATATTTCTAATACATATATAAATCATTGAAGTCAATAATAATCTAATTAATCAAAATAATAATCTAAATAATTAAAATTACGATATGTACTTTTACTTCAAAATATTTCGTTACCCAACCTGCACATCGAAACAGAAATTCGTGAAGAAACAAAACGCCAATATTTTCCGAATCGTTCCACTCAGTTAGATCCATAGCAGACAATAACCTCGGCAAAAAACCTTTCAGGATATACTATAAATCCGACATTGATGATATTAGTTTGTATCAATGTTCGCATCCGCTCAAAACCAGTCTACAGGTTACCAACTGGAAGATTGACGTTCATCATTTGATTTATGTTTCGCATTGTTCCCCAAGATCTTGTCTCTCCTCGTCCCGTAATTGTCAAACCTGTTACCTAATAATTGCGTTTGAATAAAATATCAATTAGTTCCGTCGTGAACGGCTTCCTGTCGGCTCACTTATTGAACGCACTTCATCTAATTTGAATTCCAAACGGAATAAGTTTCAACTAAATAAATTTTAACGAAATTTGGAATGGACCTCCCGGTTCGAAATAAGAAACGTTTGAAATGACTGAAAAAAAAAACGATACTCGATAAATCGATATTCCCAAAATAAACATTGATATACAAATTAAAGAGGTTAAGAGAACAAATAAAAAAATGGGTGTGTACAGTCGGGGACTTTTTATAATATACACTGTGCGACAAACCTTTAGGTATAATAGGTATGTACCTAAAGGTTTGCTGCATTGTGTATATTATAAAAAGTCTCTGACTGTACATGCATATTTGGAAATAAACACACGTATCTGTACACATGGCCATAACCATAAACCGTTACCATAAGCGATACACATAAATAATTGGGAAACGCATACACACAACTGGAAAGTAAAAGTAAAAAAACCAATCATCACTACAAAAATGCCAGTTTTTTTAAGTAGCCCGCTTACAACGTGATATTGGAAGCCCCCAAATCCGATTTAATTAGAGTTCAGCGCTGCGAATAATTCGTTTTTGTACTTCCCTCGTATTGTTTGAACAATGTTACTACATACCAATATTAATTAATTATATTTTATTAGTAAGTGCATAATCCTACCGACTGCGCTGCATAACCTTACCAATTAATTAAAAACAAAATTAATTTGAAAAAAATATACTTTTTAATTTCATTTTAAAACCCCGTTGATAGCGTGCTTCAGCCATATGTATACTGGGTGATGACGTTTTTGCAATTTTAAAAACAAGATTAAAAATGTTTGCGGAAACGAAAACAACCTTTTCAACCATCCAAGTGGAGACTTTTATGAAGAGGGAGCTAGCTGAATTCAGAGCGTAGGTAAATATGCACATATAGTTAGCACGGGTATAATAGTAGTTATTTAGAGCTCTTTAAGGGACAGGAGCTCGAACAAAACTATCTGAAATCAGTAAGAACCACCGCAAAGTACGTTTTGATTTTTACACTGAAATATTCATTAGAAATGCCTACGCCACCGAGCGCTGCAATTATTTACACAGGACCTTCCTCGAAAACTCCTTCTGCAATTGCGAATGTGCCCCTGATTCGCAGGACTGAGTTCTGTCTTTTCTTTTCACATTCACCCCCACCCCTTTTCTGTATTCTTGCCTATGCGAATCCTCCCTAAAGGTCTATTCTCACACACATGCTGCGGATTGCCAGATCACGGTAAATGCAAGGTCGCTTTTACAGGGTTTCAATGCTTGCATTCCCACATATCGTCAGCTTCCATGCAGGGTTCCGACCGAGCAGAACCCATGCCTTATATACTAATTTGCATCTGGGTTGGTTGCCAATGTGTGCGAATAGACCTTTAGAGTTCACACATTTTTTAGTCGACATTCCTAGTTAATGCATGTTCCAGACAGCTCGAATTCGTGGATTCGTACATACACGTCAATTGCAGATATACAGCAACTGTAGAGATACAACAGGTGCGGATATAAAAAATGGGACGTCCTGTATGCGCCCTAAAAGTACGCTGAAGAATGAAATACAGTCACAACGCAAATAAAATATACGGAATTGGGCAACCAGATTCATAAGGCACGCACTGTCTATTAGATTTACATTGCCTGTACCATAGGGGTGTATATTATAAAATTTATGTGACTATACATATCAACGTAGGTACTACGTACATACAATAAATACGCGGAGCTTTGATGGTGACACTAGAAACTATGGTCGTAATAATTTTATTTTATAATCTAACAATTCGGCAAAGATTTATGTAGTGATATATCTTCGTAACAAACATGTTCTGAACTCACGAGGGTAGAAAATAGGGTACTTCTCGCATGGCACCGCTGAGTGCATGCAAGTCCTTTAATTTTTTCTATTTGAAATATTTAAATTTATCTCGTTTTCCCAGAGAGTCCTAGTCCACGTCGCATATTTTATTTCCACTCCCGTCTAAGCTATGTGATACCTCTATACCCAACCTTTATAAGAAAAAACCTTTATAAAAAAAACCTTCGAGATTTACTTGTCAAATATTTCCTATATTTTTATTTCTCCGCCCTAGAATAATATCGTGACCATATAAGGAAATTTTTGCAGTCGGCGTGTTAGATTACGAATCAAAGTCATTATTTACATTCTAGCCGTGAATCATTAGAAGAATGGTATTAGTTTATAAAGCTGAAACAATGATGTATCATAAACAAAAATAAGCAATTCTCAGGTTAATATTCCAAAATGCGTCATTCCCGCTTCAAATTCAATAAAACATTTGTTTAAAATCGAAATTATTTACAAATATTAGTATTATATTCCAGTCAGAGCCTTAGTAATTAATACACCTAAGCGCTGATTAATAAGCGAATTTTACTTATCGTTGCTAACTGTTGGGTTAGTAAGTGCAGTTGTTTACAAAATAAAAAATAAATAACCTGGCAGTAGTATAAAAATCAAAACCTCCTTGAGTAATGAGTTCATTTGTTTCGTGGACGTTCTCGAGTTAACATGGCTTTAATCAAAACGTTATTGCTTTTTTGGCTCCTATTTGGCGGTTTACCCGTGGATTCTGCCCCAAGACGCAGGGGAGGGCGAATGAGAGAAGAATTATACGAAAGCGTAAGAAAATTATTCTTTATCTACCTTCATTTAACGATATTTTAACTTATTTCGCCCTGTTTCATTTTTGTGCACTTTGCTTTGTTTTAGTTTGGTTTGTCCCAATTTACTTCATTTTGAATCATTTTAGTTGTTTTGATTTCAATTTAACTAACTTTCTTTCATTCTGGTTCTATGTAATTATTGTCGGTTCATTTTGTTTCTTGTCGGTTGAGTTTATTTTATGTCGGTTTGTTTTGTTTCTTGTCGGTTCATTTTGATTCATTTTATTTCACAATTTGAGCTAATTTGTCGTATCTTTTATACTTTAACACAACATTGTCGTGACTGATAGTCTTCAAACCTAATGCCAAAACCAAAAAAAGCTTTACACACTACGTTGCTAAAGTAGAATTTATCAGTTTTGCCGTATTTTCTTGAATTCACTAGAATTTTTTGGATTTTTTTTTAAATATTGGAAATACTTTTGTCAAGCAGGATGAACGGTACAAGGACGAGTACGTCGAAGATCACCCTAACTACGATTCGGAAGATACGAATGTGGAAGTAATGGAACCGTATTCTCCCCGCATGCCTCAGTCCAGGTTCCAAAGAAAACTCATCTGCATTTACAACGAAAGACGCAAGAACAGCTACTCTTGCAAGAAAGTTCGCCTGCTAAGATCTCCGTATAACAGAACGACCTTCGGCCAAGACATCTACTTTGGACGGCGCCAAGTCCCCTTCAGGGACTCAGACATCAACGGCCCCCGCAGGAACCAATACACCGAAAGGATAGTGCACGACCTCATGGAGGAGCTCCAGCTTGAGAAGCACAGGCAGCCACCAAATTATGTCAGGAGGTTCAGCGTGCCTAGATGGTCATACCGCAACAAAAGATTGAGCAAAACTGTAAATTCCACCCAAGCAGGGAATTCCGCCAAAGTGAGCAATTCCACCCAAATGATCAATTCCACCCAAATGAACAATTCCACCCAAATGAACAATTCCACCCAAATGAACAATTCCACCCAAATGAACAATTCCACTCAAGTAGGCAATTCCATGCAAGTAGGAAATTCCACCCAACTCGGTAATACCACCCAAACAGGCAATTCTACCCAAACGGTCGGGTTTCGTCAATTTTTCCAATCTTCGCGGATCGTTCGTTCACCCAAAGAGAACGATTATCCCCAAATTGTCAAGTTTCCTCTAATGGTCAATTCATCCCAAACGGTCAATTTCCCCCAATTGGTACACACTCCGCTAAAGATCGCTAATTCCACCGAATCGTTTGATCAAGGGTACGACGTTCGCAAAATAATATCCTTGCCTGAAAATTTGACCCAAATTGTCAATTTTGCAAGAAAATCCCACGTGGCGAAGAAATCCCACGTTGTTAAGAGGTCAGACAATAACATCGAATTCTCACCATTGACGAAAACCCGCAATTCGTATAAAACAGCCGCACCCGAGTTCCCAGCAGTAAAAGGAAACAAGACCTTGGTCCTTGGAGGAAACTACACCCATTTGATGGCAACCAATGAAAGTCAACGTTCGTCCTACACAGAGGAGATCATCATATGCAAAGAAGATCAAGGAAACAACAACAACACTTTCGTCTGCAAGAGTTTAGCTGAATTTGCACAATCTCCCAATGTAATTTTGCAGAATCTCCAAAGCAACGGGTCATCTAACACTCACGAAATCCAGTGGTTGGACGGGATCACCTGTCAGGAAGGTCAAAATTCTAAGAACATTTGCTTTGACATCTCCGTGCACTCCGATTTCTGCAAATTCGAAGTCTGCTTCGATAAGTTTGACTTTTGCGACCAGAAGGGCAACATCACCATGAAGAAGAGGATCTGCGTCAGTGACTGTGGGAACCTGGATATCTGCAAATTAGCAAGGAAAAACTCCATGCAGTACCAGTCTTTGATGATCACACCCATTTTGGCGTGCGTCGTCATAGTTATTATCGTTTTCGCCATCGGAGGTTTGGTCGTCATCGCCAAGAAGAGTCAAAAATGGTTCACGTTCAAGAGCTTTGAGAATGAGGATTGCAACACCTTAGATGAAGTATCCGGCAATGCTAATCTTTAAAGATTGATTCACACTATACATTCCGTTTACATTCCATTACATTGCATCATAAACTTATTATTACATGTAAATGAATACATGAATACACACTTCCGTTCCATTCCGTGTGCGTATTAATACTATCATTTACATGTAATAATAATTTTATATACAAGCAAGGGAACGGAAAGGGAATGTATAGCGAGAATCCGCCTTAAGACGCGTTAAAAAAATTCATTGGAATGCTTTTAAAGATGACAAAAATAAAAGCTTTGTTCCATCCCCTACGTCTAACTAGTTCATGTACAGTCGGGGACTTATTATTATTATATACACTGTGCGCCAAACCTTTAGGTATAATACCTACAAGTTTGCCGCACAGTGCGGTCTCCGACCGTACTAGTCAGACGATCAGAAGTTCTTAAACAAAGCGCGGTTCATAAAGATTTATAAACTGCAAATGTTGCTCATGAACGTTTGACTAGTACTGAAGTAGTCGGACGTAGGGAAAGGAATAAAGCTAATGTATCGTAACAATTACATTGCTATGAATTTATTTAGCGTATCAGTATTTTTTTTAAATAAAAGTTAAGATTAAATTTGTGGAAGTAACACGTCGTGCGTGCGAACCAATAAGCTTTGACCGACTGTACACATAGGCCAGATGAATATTTACGCAAACCATAGACGGCATACGTAATAAGGGCACAACAAACAGTGCACTAAATATTTAAGGACTCTAGTGCCCTCTGTGAAACTCGCTTAATTCCGGCTCTCTGGATGTGTTTTGCCCAATAAAAGGCAAATGTTAGGGGAGCCACTATAAAACAAGAAGTTAGGTGCCCGACTTTGGGCTCTAATGAGCGAGCCGCGGGGGCAGCAAAAATTTAACCTCGACAATTAGGAAAATTTCGGATGGAATGCAGGTGCGGGCCGTTAGTAACGTATATATTGAGGTATTTTTGCTCAGGAATGTACGAGGGATGTGTTTAATGTCTACCCGGAAGTTAACAGGGCGATTGGCCACGGTAGTTGTTTTCACAGAACTTAGTCTTTACTTTTAGCAGATATTTTTAATCACAGATGTATCCTTTATGGACATCCCCCAATATAATAATGATTCAGCCGCTGTATTTCAATAAATACCTTGAATCAAATGTTTGTTTTTTTTAACCTTTGGTGTCATAACATTCCTTTAAGTAAGTGGTCATATAATTGGGTCTTATCGTAAAGAAACTCTTCACAAACAATTTAATCTGTTGATTCAACGGTTTTATAGAATGAGGTTAGCCAAATTTATATAGAAAGAAACGTAGTAAGTTATGTAGTTGAGTAGTAGTTATGGAGTGAATTGCATTTAGCTATTAGATTTTCGTAGCAATAGAAATGTTTTATACACGGTGGTCCAGCTAAGACGGCGCACGTAGTTTACACCGTAATTAACAAAGATATAATTTCCAAAATTTGAGGATTTACCCTTGCAAGGACTGTGGTATTTGATCTCCTACAGAGATTCCATTCCAATAATAAATTAGCGACTCAATAAAAGTTTTTCTCGTAATATTGATATTGTACGCGGAAACACCTTGGGAATCAGATAATCTATTAAAAATTCCATGTAAATAATGAAAAAATTCAAAACATTTTCATCATTATGTGTTTTACAGTTTCATGTCCGCATAGCCAAAAAGTAAAAGAATTATACAAACATTTTATTTAGATTTGTTCTGGCCCTTTATGCGCGGGGTAAATCCTCAAATTTTGGAAATGATATCTTTGTTAATAACGCTGTAATATAAATGGTCCGTCTTAGCAGGACCACCCTGTATATGCAAAAATTTTGCGTAAGTTATTACTTATTACAAGCTATTGCTAGAAACTTTATTTTGAAAAAATAATTATTATTTTGTATCGGATTTTTTGTTTGCAAAGGAAGCTTTTCTCCCATGAAGATGGGAGGACCCAAACGGAAAATTAACAATTTCCTTTTCCATGATGCATATTCGAGGAAAAATGCAACGGCCCAACCAGAAACACATTTTCTAGTTCGATCGGTTCAAATTGAAAACCCATAACCGCAAATGGCGAACTACCTGTCAGTCACAGCGAGTTCCATTGTTTAAGAGTATTCAAATGAGAGTGTTTCTCCCTTCGCATCATAAAACGAACAAGTCTCGATTAATCGCCGTTAATTAGTAGAAAACCAATACTGTGTATAACGCCAAAATTCATTTTTGCGATAATAATGAGTAAAACACCGCTAATGAATAAAATAGTCATTTCTAACGGAACTGTCACGGCGCGAAAGCGTCCCGACGCAAGGCGGCGGTTTTAAGCAAATTTAAGGTGCTAGAGCATCATAATTCGAGATAGCGAAAGCAGTGTAAATTTTCCGTAAAAAATCGTAAAGTATGTAAATTCGTTAAACTATTTTTTCAACCAATAAATTAACCTATGTTTTATTTTTTGTTTACACATTTCAATAATGAACGCGGAAAGTTTTCCAATATTCTACTATAATATGATCCTTAGAGTAGACATTTGAAACTGAGTTGATAAGCTTATTGATTTCTTTTATCAAAACAATTTGATATATAATATCTTGTAGCTTGTGAGTTTCATTGTTTTATGGCGGATGACGTATTGTATACAAGTTTTCTTGACCCCAACCAACTGACTGAACGATCAATGGATTATTTCCATTCCGAATAATATCAGTTTTCATACTGGATGCATTCGTTCTAGAGTAAACAAAAAATAAATTGTCGTTTTTTATATCAAATTACTTAATTTACTCTAATCTTTACAGCGAATGAAATAACAATACTTTGCTGCATTATTAATCATGTTCGTTGATAAGTTCAAGTTTCTCGATGTTTTTGAAATGTATTTAGATCTTGTTATAATTAAATTTTGTTTTCTAGTTTTTGTAAAAGAAATAATCCCAGTAGATTATTACAGCATTAAGGATTTTCAATACTTTATTTCTCATATGGTTTAACTTCCAACTTCCACATATTTGTGGAATAAGTAACGATATCTAGTTTATGTATTTTAATATAAGATATTGAAACTAATTTGTTTTCTCATTTTGCCATAACAAAAATTTTGCACCTATTTGCATATTGAATCGAGGGTAAGGTTTTGTTTCCTGAACTCCTAAAAGTGTAAAATGTATGGCCGATCTAAGTAAAATTCTAAAAAACTACAATAGTGTGAAAAAAAATTATAGCTTTCGTTTCACTTTGATATCTCATCTTTACACAAAGTTATCTCAAATTTTCGTTTAAGGTATGACTGGCTGCCTTTTAATTAGAATGTTCATTAGTTCTAATAAGATATTGCCTCATTTTTCTTTCGAATGTTTGAGTGGAGATTCACTGATTTACACACTGTCCTTAAAGAATAAAATATAAAGCTATAACCACAGGAGTTTTATAACTTTAATAATAAACTTGATGGTTTTTTTTTGAAGCTCAAAAACTAATTTCTCCTTATTTACCTCTTTTTGTACAATAAGTATCGATCCAGTTTTTGGGTTATATTGGGCTATCAAGTAGAAAACGTCTACATGTTAATGGCGCGGTATTTACCAGCTACTCCTTGAATATCCCCGTAATATCATTTGTTATGTTCGCTCAAAATGGGCAAATGAAATGAATCCTAGGAGTAAGAATATCATTAGTCATTGTCGGTGTTGACACTTGGCATTATTAAAAATGCGCTCCTTGCACTTTAATAAATACTCAGACGAACTTGTTCTTCCGTGCAAAAAAAGGTTATACAGAGAGTAAACTAAAACTAAAAAATAGTCTATTACGTTAATAAAAATTATAAAAAGGTATTTGAAAAATAAGAAAAAAACATAGTAGTTAATAAGTGTTTGTTTCTGTCAGCCAGTTATCCAATCGCTTACTTAATAACCACAAAGCAGGGCTGCCATCCCTTGTCGAATAAAATTTCATAATTAAGATCGCGCTGTTGTATTTTTCACAGCTTCTTCCTTTTACAATTATTTTTCATTACTTTCCCTTCTAATAAATTTCATTGAAACTTTCCTTCCTCTTTTCACAATTTTTACTTGTAATATTATATATTAAACAGCATTTTGCGATATTTTTTCAAAGTTTTAACCCTCATTTTAATGTACTTACTACATTCATGCAGTTATAAACATCAACTTTATAGCCCATACTCGTATTTTAACAAATATGTACAAACTACATAGCCAAACAATAAAACTCAGTTTATAGCTCACTAATTACAGAAGAATTTTTACATTATTGATATTAATTACGCTTCTTTATCTTGTATTGACTAAGACAAAATTAATTTCTCAGCGGGTCTGTGGCTTAAGGCTCCCAGATCTTTCCTTCCAGCAGGTTTTCACAAAATTCAGTTTCTACTTGCTGGAATCCGGCGATTAAAATTACGTATGTTACCCAAGTATTTTATTACAATCAAGTTATTAACATTTTTTGTCGGCTTCTTGGAACTCCGTTATTATGAAGACGTACGTTTAAGCGCACGAGAGAAACTAGTAAATGAAGTACTAATATTTCTAGTTGTCCGAAAAATTTTTGTTTGAACAAATATCTAAAGAAACCAGACGAATAATTCGTGCGGTTGTTTAATACAAACGCTATGGCTGAAATGCCATAACATTGCACTAAGGGGCTAAACCGCTCAAAAGTTGGCAAAAAGTCTAGAAAAGTCTATTGAACGTGGAATTTTGCAAGGATGCATTTTACCAATATAGAAATAAGTTTCGAACATTTCGACTTAATCACCCAACGGGAAC
>JAWQRP010004180.1:0-12247 GCA_033557875.1 Quadriops clusia | reverse complement strand
CGCAAATAAGAAGGTATATCGCAAATAAGAAGGTATATCGCAAATAAGAAGGTATATCGCAAATAAGAAGGTATATCGCAAATAAGAAGGTATATCGCAAATAAGAAGGTATATCGCAAATAAGAAGCTATATCGAAAATAAGAACATATATCGCAAATAAGAAGCTATATCGAAAATAAGAACATATATTGCAAATAAGAAGGTATATCGAAAATAAGAAGGTATATCGCAAATAAGAAGGTATATCGCAAATAAGAAGCTATATCGCAAATAAGAAGGTATATCGCAAATAAGAAGGTATATCGCGAATAACAAATAAGTTAAAGTTTTGTGTAATAATGGTATTTTAAGGTCTAATAAAACTTTAATCAACAAAAAGGTAATTACAATATATATAAACAAAACAAAAAAGTTGTTCGTTTTTTACAAAAATCTTGAAAAGTAGACTATTATTGAAAACAAATTTTAGCAAATTTCTTCGACAACTTATCTGGCTAGGTCGTAGCGAAGCCCAAATTTTGATATTCCACCAAAAAATTAAGTTGTTTTAGAAAAACTATAGAAAATGTCATATTTAAGTGGTAAATTGCAAATATCTCAGCTTTCGGGCAGAATATCAAAATTTGGGCTTCGCTACGACCAAGTTAGATATGTTGTCGAAGTGATTAGCTAGAATTTGTTTGTTTTAATATGTAATGTATTGTTCAGAATTTTTTTGAAAAACAAAAATTGAACAGTGTTAAGTCTTATATTAGAAATTAGATCCTCTTAGGAACAAGACCGAAGCAATAATTATTTACCAAGAATAAATTGCTGCATATTACATTAAAGCACTATATAAAGCGCCAACTTAGTGTATAGATTTTTTATCCCCTGAGAACCGTCCCGAGCCAGTTTCCCAAAACTAAACCGGCTAATTAACGAGCGGAGCTGTGGCGAGGAAGGAGACAAATAAGCGAGCGAGCAGTAGCTCCGAAGAAAACTAATAGTTAACTACGTTAAAATAACGAGAGATAATTACCTAGTTCAAAAATTAATTCGTCATGGTGATTGCGCAACTGACAACTAACGGCTACCTTAGAACGCTATTAACACCATTATTTCTTGATTAGTTGGACAGAGTTGAAGTTTGGGGCCCGAAAAAAGGACGCCATTGTCATGAGGCTTAAACAAACAAATCTCATTAGTTCGCGAGGTGCTAGCTGGAATCTAGAATCACACGGATGAAACGAAGGAAATGAAGTAGAGGAAAAAATTAATGAAATGAGGAAAATGAACAAAAGAAAATAAACAATAGGAAGGTAACAAAAGAAATCAAACAAATGAAATTAAACAAATGAAATTCAGTAAATGAAAATAAGAAAAGAAATCAAACAAAAGAAAATAAAAAAATGAAAATAAACAAAAGAAAATAAACAAATGAAAATAAACGAAAGAAAACAAACGAAAGAAAACAAGTGAAAGAAAACAAACGAAAGAGAACAAACGAAAGAAAACAAACGAAAGAAAACAAACGAAAGAGAACAAACGAAAGAAAACAAACGAAAGAAAACAAACGAAAGAAAACAAACGAAAGAAAACAAACGAAAGAAAACAAGCGAAAGAAATCAAACGAAAGAAAACAAACGAAAGAAAACAAACGAAAGAAAACAAACTAAAGAAAACAAACGAAAGAAAACAAACGAAAGAAAACAAACGAAAGAAAACAAGCGAAAGAAAACAAACGAAAGAGAACAAACGAAAGAAAACAAACGAAAGAAAACAAACGAAAGAAAACAAACGAAAGAAAACAAACGAAAGAGAACAAACGAAAGAAAACAAACGAAAGAAAACAAACGAAAGAAAACAAACGAAAGAAAACAAACGAAAGAAAACAAACGAAAGAAAACAAACGAAAGAAAACAAACGAAAGAAAAACAAACCAAAGGTAACTAAATGACAACCAACCAAAAAATAAAGTGAAAATCAATCAAACAAAATAAACAAATGAACATAAACCAAAGAAAAGGCGAAACAAGCGATAGCTTTAAAAACAGGCCGACTCGAAGCCGATCGCGATTATTAAAAACACCAAAACTAAATCTTATTCAGAGTTGAATGTAGCCGTTTGTATGTCGAATCGCACTCGTATTACCATTGTTTTTCATTCGGGCCAACAATGGCCGAATTCTTTTTTACCAATTAAGAAGAAGAAGCATACCGGCCGCTCTGAACGTAATTACTTTTTGAAAAATTACGGTCGGCCGTGACTAGGCGACTTCGATCGAAATTTTAACACTTAACTTTTTTCGGCGATCGGGCTGTTAATAATGGGATTTTTACACTATTACAGAAATTATCGAGGAGCGGCGGCCTTCTCGGAATTAGAATTAGGTAAAACGGCTAGGAATTGGAATTAAGCCTAGTAACTCAAAATAAGCTAGTAACTGAAAGTAAGCCTAGTAACTGAAAGTAAACCTAGTAACTGAAAGTAAGCCTAGTAACTGAAAGTAAGCCTAGTAACTGAAAGTAAGCCTAGTAACTGAAATGAAGCCTAGTAACTGAAATGAAGCCTAGTAACTGAAATGAAGACTAGTAAATGAAATGAAGACTAGTAACTGAAACGAAGACTAGTAAAACAAAAAAGTTAAATGAAAAAAAAACAGTAAACTACAATAAAACGTGTAAACTGAAATAAAGCCTGTAAACTGAAATAAAATCTGTAAACTGAGATAAAGCCCGGTTTACATTCAGTTCGAGTTGCCCAGATGGCCATCCCTTCAGCCCCACCAGCCGTTTGAAATGATTATACGTTTTATGATGCTAAACAAATATTAGTGAGTTTAATTAAAGTGCGATTGGTTATGTAAATTCGCCCGATCGGGCCATAAGGTAATGAATAATGAATAGGTGTGGGCCAAATTAACGTTTGATAAATGCCTGATGTCATTCAGATTTTTAATATTAATGACCGTTATTGATGGCGTTCGATTTACAAGTGGTAGGCTCTTCCACGTCGGTCGTCGATTGTTTTATTTTTTCCCGCTTCAATCACTCGCCATCTCGAGAGTGTTTACTCTTGATTGTTAACGATCGCTTCAAGTTCGCATTTGTACTTGCTTATTTTATTTCGCTTGCTTATTCTATTTGGCTTGCTTATTTTATTTGACTTGCTTATTTTATTTGGCTTGCTCATTTTATTTGGCTTGCTCATTTTATTTAGCTTGCTCATTTTATTTGACTTGCTCATCTTATTTATGCTTGGTTATTTTAGAAAAATTTATTGATATCTTGAATTCTATCCCACTTCTGATGTCACATAGTTCAGCAATACTAATGAATTAGGAATATGTACCTACTAATGAATGTGAAATATTAATGAATTTGAAATATTAATGAATTTGAAATATTAATGAATTAGAAATATAATAAGTTTGTAACGCCACAGAATACTAAAGCAGCAATTTATAAGTTGCAAGGACACTCTTCCTTTCCCGCGCGATGTCCTGGAGTCCTTTCGGCAGCGACGGCGTGCAGCGTGACGTGCGTGCCTCGTTCAATATTAAATTTCGGGAGATGCCAATGAAAGCGAACTCGTTGACATAAATACCACATTTGAAATTGATGTTGTCTTCCGGCGAGTCGGAGGCTTGCCCTCTTCCTCTTCGCCACGTACTCCCTCCTCCGACAGGATAGTCTTATGAAATATTAACTCGACCTTTCCATCAGCTAACTAGTAGCGACCCTTATCATCCGAGAGGCTTTGGGCACAAAGCGGCTGAGGCTGTGTCCGCCCCTTGTCCACACCAGAAGAAGAAGAAGAAGAGGCTTCAACACACCTCCAGTCTTGAAGACTGGTAGTCTCGAAGGCTTAAGCCTCGAAGATTAGAACTCTCGAAGACTCGAGATTCAAAAACTAGAAGCCTCGAAGGCTTAAGCCTCGAAGACTCGAGATTAGAAGACTAGAAATCTCGAAGACTCGAGATTAGAAGACTAGAAGTCTCGAAGACTCGAGATTAGAAGACTAGAAGTCTCGAAGACTCGAGATTAGAAGACTAGAAGTCTCGAAGACTCGGCCCCAGCGCAGGTGTGGGCCACACACGCCTTTAAACCTTAACCTTTACCCAAGGATGACCAACAAAAGATTTGTTTTAAAGTATCCGATTAATCATCTCAGACATGCCGCAACTAAGCTGTCAAGCAATAAAACTAAAACTTTATTACAGTAAAACTGAGTTATACTGTTATAAAATTTTATGTAAATTTACAGTAGGTAATGATTGCCGTACAACTTTGTAAATAAGAATGATTACTGCAAAATTACAGACCATTTTCCTAGTTTGTTTTAACATATCGTATAAGAACGTATGTTTAACATACATAAGGTCGAGTAATATTACGAAAGAGGTTGTAATTTCACACTGCTGATATGTAAAACTACAGATATGCGAGTAAATATACGTGATTGACGCTTAAAACTGCACTACTGGTATATAATACTACATAACTAACATGTAAAATTACGTGGCCGATAAGTAAAATTACGTGGCTGTATGTAAAATTACGTGGCCCATTTGTATATTTCCGTGCCTGACATGTAAAATGTAAAATAAAACCAATGCCTTATTTGAAATTTCCATCAACATGAACTTAAGTAAACCTAAAAAAAATATAAAAAATACTAAATAAACAATAATAAAAAATAAATCTACAGAGGAATTTTACTCTTCTTTATGAAATTGTATAATTACGTTGTACTTATGTATAAAATTACGTATAAAGTCAGTAAATTTACTTAATTTCGTTACATTGTAGTTATTTAAAAATGTAAAACGTACAAACAAACAAAGAAACAAACAAACAAGCAAAGAACCAAACAAACAAAGAAACAAACAAACAAGCAAAGAAACAAACAAACAAGCAAAAAAACAAACAAACAAGCAAAAAAACAAATCTGAGAAAGTCAGAGAAGAAAACCCAAACACAAGCGAAGCTTCTGGAACATTTGAAGCAGTCGCCAATGTTGTCATATATAGAATCAAGATTAACATTCCAAACTCATTACGATTAAACAGAATTTCGAGGCATGTGGGGGTCGAAAAAACGGCGGGAACGGGTCTTTAGCTCGCGCTTCAAAGAAACTCGCGTATTAAGGATGCGCGCAAGAAGTGGAGGAAGGTCTCGCCGAGAGACGACAATAATGAAACATGGGTCACACACGGCACACACACACACGCACACACGCGGACGCGGGCTCTCGAGTCATTATAAAATTATTAAAGAATGACAATTTAAGAACAGGAAGACGTATTTTGTACGGTTTTTACCGTGCAATCATAAGCGCATTACCTGTGGCATGGGCTGTAATTATAAACATATGTCCGATGACCGAAAGCGGGCGGCTCTCCGTCATTAGGGCCTTGCTGGGAAATAGGCAATTAGAAAAATTAACAGCCGCTGCCACTGTCATTGTACTCTGTAATGCGACAAATCGAGCCTTACTAACATAAGTATACATGAACAGTATCAGCCTTACTACAAAATTCAAGATCAAATTGATCTTAAGCAGTGAAGCCATCACTGGTCGGTTGCCTCCTCATTGAATTTACGCGGCATACCGTAATGAATGATCAATTTTTAGTAAATAATAAAAATAATAAAATAATAATAATAAAAATAAATTTTGTTCTTTCAAACTGGAGACTATGTAACGCTCAGTGGAAGGAAAGATAAAGGGGGCACCACCTCCGCACAACATTGTTTAAGGAGAAGAAAGCCCGGCAAACACATACGCATTACAAGGCGGCCGTTAAAATTTTAATGCCCACCTGAAGGGGCCCGAAGAAAGAGCGAGCCGTCTTTGTATGTACCAGCAAGGTTAATGCAGCCCTGGGTTAATGAATGTGGACTCTGCGGTTTACCTATATAAATCCGCCGAAGACTTCGCAATGAAACTTTATTTATTGTGCCGAATGCGAACGCGGCTCAAGACAGAGAAACGGATAGACCGACGGACGGCCGGATGACAGACAAACCGATGGACAGAGAGACGACAAGAATGGACAAAGAGATGAACTAAGAGATGGATAAAAAGATGGATAAAGAGATGGATAAAGTGACGGGTAAAGTGATGGATACAGAGATAGATAGAGAGATGAATATAGAGAAATAAATATAGAGAGATGAATACAGAGAGATGAATATAGAGAGACGAATACAGAGAGATGAATACAGAGAGATGAATATAGAGAGATAAATACAGAAAGATGAATGTAGAGAGATGAATATAAAGAGATGAATACAGAGAGATGAATACAGAGAGATGAATATAGAGAGATGAATATAGAGAGACCAATACAGAGAGATGAATACAGAGAGATGAATATAGAGAGATGAATACAGAGAGATGAATACAGAGAGATGAATATAGAGAGATGAATACAGAGAGATGAATACAGAGAGATGAATACCGAGAGATGAATACAGAGAGATGAATATAGAGAGATGAATATAGAGAGATGAATATAGAGAGATGAATATAGAGAGATGAATACAGAGAGATGAATATAGAGAGATGAATACAGACAGATGAATATAGAGAGGTGAATATAGAGAGATGAATATAGAGAGATGAATATAGAGAGATGAATACAGAGAGATGAATATAAAGAGATAAATATAGAGAGATGAATATAGAGAGATGAATATAGAGAGATGAATATAGAGAGATGAATACAGAGAGATGAATATAGAGAGATGAATATAGAGAGATGAACACAGAGAAATGAATGTAGAGAGATGAATATAGAGAGATGAATACAGAGAGATGAATATAGAGAGATGAATAGCGACATGAATAGAAAAACGAATAGAGAGATAAAGATAGAGAGCGGCGAAAGGATACATAGAGAGAGAGAGAGAGAGAGAGAGAGACAAAAGGGACGGATGCGAAGGAGGGACGTGAGATGCAAAATTCGGCAATAATTGTTTACCGCAGCCTGCCGCTATTACTCGGCAAATTCGGACAAAGGCGGCCAAGCCGGCCGGTCCTATTTGAGTCTCTTATACCTGGCCGTGTTAATTAATGATCAACGCATTCCCAGCATCGGTTAATTACTCTATCCGAGACCTTGCTGGATGGCCAATTAATGGACCGATTCAACCATCGAACGCAGCAGCAGCGTTTTAATTACTGGCTCAGACGGGCGGACTATGTTTGGGCCTCTGAGGAGCCGAAATGCTCTTTTGGTCGATAAAATTCACGATTTGGCACCCTCGTGATTACAATTTATTGAACTCGAGAATCGAGAGAGCTGCAAACATAATTACGAAGGACTCAAGATCAAAATAAACCGTCAATAGTCACTTACCTCCTCAGTGATATTTACGCGGCATACCGTAATCACTACGAGTACACTAGGAGGCAACGGTATGTGTTGGTGTCGGTTCAATAGTTGTTCTAAATTAACGAAGTCAAAGGCAAAATAAGGACAAACTTATTTAAAAAAATGCAAGGACTCTATCGCTCAACGGTTTAAAAATTTAAGTTTTTGTACTTAAAACACGAGAGATTGTTTTTTATTATTATTTCTACTAATATTGCATGTTGTGTACCATTGGAAATGGGCAGTAACTAGTATAATATGTACGCGATTTATACGACAAACGAATGAATATTGCAAAGCACCAGTTATGTATACGAATAAGGTGACATTGACCATCATCGCATCACGTCAGTTAACCCCAAGCGGCCGAGTCGCCTATTCTGAATATTCAGCTCACAATCAGATATTCATCAGATTTGACCTTCTAAATCAGAACGCGTCTCCTTGCATACATAATGGACTCCCCGGAGCAGCCAACACTTGTTTACCGAAACCTTTTAAATTTTAATTAGTGTTTTTTCTTTCGTTAACATTCTGTTTACAGCGAAATCCGTGTCGGGCTCTGAATTCAGCCGAGTCCATGGGCGTAGAGGTCGTTACGTAAAACACCTCCGCGAGATCCTTTGAGGAAACAATGATTCTTATTATTATTAATAATAGTATTGTTAGTAATAGTATTATTATTAATAGTATTATTATTAATAGTATTATTATCAATAGTATTATTATTAATAATATTATTTTCAATAGTATTATTATTAATAGTAATATTATTAATAATAGTATTATTGTTAATAATAGTTGAAGCTGCGGTAATTGCTCCTCATTAAAAAACAAACCAAAGACTCGGCTAATAAGCGGCCGCTGCTAATGTTCTCGGAGTCGATTCGACTCGAGTCCACAATAAATTATCCACGGTAGAGACACACGAAACGGTAATTAATAAAAATCGATCGTGATCCGTTTGCAGGAAATTCCTCGCTCACAATTAAACGCTATTAATTATGAAAATCGTTAATTACCGGCGAGCCGAGACTCACCTTGGAACGATCAACGATCAAACATTGAAACATTGGTATTCATCATTGATATTCTACGTTGAAACGTTGATATTCAACGTTGATATTCAACGTTGAAACATTGACACGTTCAACGTTGAATCATTGATAATTTAAAACATCAAACCGTAGCGGCATACGAAGAAACACATCGGACCATTGTCTTTTTCCCGGCCCAGCCGGCTTTAATAAATTACACCTTAACCGCGAGAAGTCGGATTTCGAGAGTCATTTCACTAATTATTAACTTAACAATCGCGTTATAATATCTTTAGAGGCAGCCTTACGCCATTCTCAATGAATTCATGTCCTTCGGCTCCCGCTGATCATCCCATTTCCCAGAATTTCATTATCGAGGAGGCTCGTTCTATTTAATTCTATTATGCGCAAGGCTCAAATAAGCAGGCCGAAGAAAAAATAGAACTGTAGTGCCCCCAGTACTTAGGACGCAACAATTATTTTATCGTTAACTCCAGGAACTGCTTCTTATTGCGTTCGGCGTACGTACCTGTACGTGTCATTATGTGGATTAGAAAGACGAAAAGTTCGCGCCGTTCCTATTAAGGATTTATTATCGGTAAAGCGTCGGCCGGCCGTGTTTATTATTAAGGCGCAACCTATTTCTCTAAATCAATTTATTTCTATGATTTGTTGTTAGTTGGATTGATTGACAATACAAATATACGCCGCTTGAATGTAACCGTAATTATGTAGAAATGCCTTCTTGAATAATTGAGAGGTGTTCCACAATATAAAATTTCGCCCGCGCTCTCTTACGTGCTGGCGTTTATGTAACGCTACTCGATGGATTTCAGACGAATAAGCGTGAAATATTGTAATAATAATGATGATAATAGCTGCGGGAAAATAGAATAATGATAATAATAATGATAATACTAGTAATGATAATAATAGTAAGAATGATAATATCTGTCTGAATAAGTTGGGCATATGTAGGTATAGATTTGATTGCGTGCCTCCACCAATTGTGCAGGTATAGGGAAATCGGTACAGATTTGATTGCGCGCCTCCACCAATTGTGCAGGTATAGGGAAATCGGTACAGATTTGATTGCGCGCCTCCACCAATTGTGCAGGTATAGGGGAATCGTCAAGTTGTCTTGAAGACAATTCTTGTCAAAATGTCAACATAGTGCTGCTATTTCAACTATTTACGTAGGTACATTTTCTATAAATGAAGTGATCATTTCCCCGCGCCTAGAGCACCACACCATTCGTTAATAAATGTCCACTATAAATCACGAATAATGAAAATAGCGCAACGAGGAATTTTTAATGATCCTTCGGGATTACATTAGGCCTCGCTCAGATGTCCGCTGCAGCGGCAGCCGCAATAATAGCAGGCGCATTCCTTCATTATGGGACCGAACAAAAAACGTAATTATAAATTCAAATTGAGCTTCCTCGTACGGACGCCTAATAGTTTTCTTCTGTGGATATAGGTTGTGTCTAATGTAATATTATTTATGCCGTAATTAGCCGAGTTTTTGCGCGGCCGAGAGCTGCTTGGGATAAATTATGAAAGAAAAATGCGATCGTAATTTGCTTTTTATGCCGGCCGTCGCTGCTAAATTGGTATTTCATCAAGGTGGCTTTGCTTGCGCCTGCAGACCAGGGCCTACTGCCTGCTACCTTTGCATTTGCTGCACGAGAGAGGAAATGAAATTGAATTTCACTAGATTATTGCCATTTCAGTTAAATTTAAGTTAATTTAGTTAATTTAGGTAATTTAAGTTAATTTAGTTAATTTTACTTTTATTTAGTTCAATTCCACTTTACACTATTTTCCAAAATCGCTCTATAGATTTGTATGCAGTTTATCTGTAAATTTCTCCCAATGTATTACCAAGTACTTGAAAGTAGTTACATATTAATAGAGATAACAGTAAACAAACATCAATCCAATTATTAGTAAATATTCGATCGGTTCTAATAGAGCTTATATGTATATTAAAGCGGGCATAGCCGGTCTCTTATCGCGGAATTTTATTAATTGCGTCCACTACCGGTGCCTGATTGATAACATCGTCCTGAAGGACTCGAGGATCTGAAAAATGGAACTGACAGGCGCACGTGAAAAAACAAATTAATTAACATTATTTGCGCGGTTCGCAGAGGAATCCTCAGAATGTGTAATTTTCTAAGGTAATTTATAGCGACTTGTTAGACGTATTAAAATCAATTAAGTCCGCATACCTGTGTGCAACAGGCCGGTCCGTTTGAGCCGGGTACTTTGTATGTGTGCACTTTGCGCGCGCTTATCCTCCTCGTTACTCTTGTCTTCGTCCTTATCTCCTTCCTCAGCTTTCTCCGAGCACATGTGTAAGCCTTGTTCCTGCGTATTTACGACTCGCTCCGGCTGGGAAGGTTTAATTACTCGCGAGATGCGCCGCAACAAATTGTTTTCGTGGTTGATTCATTAGTCATTCTTTTAACGGTTAGTGCCTACCTCTCATCCTCTCTGAGCTCGCGCTCCGAGGATTTAAACAATGTTGGGGATTCTCATCCTTTAGACTTGGTTGCAATGTTTTCGTTGCTTCCAAAAGTATGTGAAAATGGCAATGGAATGTCAAACTGCTCGTATTTGAACATATAAACTTGTAACTTCAACGTCATTTTGTTACACAATGTCGTATATACAGGGTGAGTTTCTTTAAAGTGTCACAAAACGATTGTTATGTAGTTTTCAATAACCTGCTTAGTGAAGAACTTTAAAAGTTTAGAAGAACTAAAAGAAGAAATAGAATTACAAATAGAAAAAATATATAAGAAACAATAGAAGAACAAGAGATATAAGATTGACAATTTGATGACGTCCAATATGAAGCTTCAACTTAACGTTTTTTTTTTTTTTAGGAACTTCTAGCGCTCGAAGGACCAACAAGAGTGTCCATCGGAAGAACGGGCGAAGCGATGGTTATTACGGCTCTCGGCTACCGACTTACGCAAGGAATTATGATATTGATGATATCACGACGGGTCCGTGAGTTAGTCGATGCGATGAGCAAGGCCTTCTTCTATCTCTGTTAACGGACGGGCGGGCCCGTCGTGGCCAACTTCGACTCGGCCTCGTCCATTTGAATAACAAGATGCGAATGGAAACGAGACACTCTTGCCCTCAAGCTCAGATTGCCCGAAACGAGACGAGACCGTCTCTTCTCTGCTGGTTCTTCTTCTTTTTCATTTTCAGTTTCGTCCGACACGCGTGATTATCTAGATTGACATCTAGGGCTGATGGGCAGGTAATAAGAGTAAATATCATAATAATTATAATAAGTGATAATAATAATTATGATAATAAATATTTTTATAATCTTGGGTTTATAGTCCTTATTTTATAAAATTAAATGCACTTTTCCTTACGCGTTTCACGGTTTGACCGCTTCATCAGAGGAAATATAACAAATGATATGACAACAACGAAAAATTTAATCAAAGTGTGTGTATGTGTGTGTGTGTGTAGGTGTGTGTGTGTATGTATATGTATTTGTTAATTTTATTTAAAAATTGATTTGTATATGTTACTGAGTCCGTCTATGTCACGTCTATCGTTAATGGATTGGTCTTTATGTTTTGAAATTTCAATCATTTCAAGGAAGCATCGCGATTTATCGTTCTTTTCTTCACAAAGAATTTCTGGGGTATTAAAATCAAAATTATGTTTAAGGTCTATAGTATGTTAAGAGAGGGCGGTGCTTCCTTGATGAATATTTTGAATACTATAAATATGTGACTTAATTCTGTCCTTAAGATGTCTTTGGGATTGTCCAATGTAACATTTAGAGCAATCAAGACAATTAATTT
>JAWQRP010004179.1:0-12247 GCA_033557875.1 Quadriops clusia | reverse complement strand
ACATTTAAAGCGATGCATTAGAAGAGTTCCGCTTCAAGGCAGGGTCCTTTGCGGGTGAGATACGTACGTAAGGGGGGTACTGTTTACATTTGTAAAAATCACGTGAGCTAGCTGCCACTTAAGGGAGGTATGACTGTAATACGAGCAGTTATGTTTTGTATCAGTGGTTGTCTATATTATGCGCAGAATAATCAGTGAACCTTCGCAAAACCTTTTGAAAACAGAAAATTGCATCCCCATCCTGAACGGACACCACCCTAATTCTTGTCGTTCCGCTTTTTGGTTTAGTTGGAACCAACTCTGTTCTTCGACCAATCTTCAACGTAGAGAACTTCATTTAAATGTCCTTTCTGTTTTTTCTCTTTAAACCCTTAAAACAATAAAGTCAAATAAACATCAAAGATAAACTTCCCTGTTGTAAATATGACTGAGCTGTTTTAAGGCAAAATAATGGATTAACACATGTAAATAATGCTGAAAAATTCATTTAAAATTTAATAAGGCAGATGAAAATTTATTTAAAACAAACTAGAATTTATTATTATTATTAATTAAGCATTCTTATTTGCAAGTTTATACAAATCATCATTGTGAAAATATTCTCCCTGCGAGCTACCAGAGCCCTTGCTCTGGGACCTGGGCCTAAAAGGTCCGTCGTCATCCGAAGTCTCATCATCCGAGTATTCATCAGTGTCTTCCTCCACGTTTTTATATTCGTAATAAATGCAGCAAATGAGGAAGGCGATGAAACCGACCAAAGTGCAACCGATAAAGGCCCCGTACACCACGGATTTTCTCTTATTTCCAATCATGTTATCTAAAATTATTTGGATGATGAATTCTCCCAATGTTCGCGTGAACCACCAAATGTAGAGGGTGACCGTTTTGAAGCGCGTGGGGGCTTGAACGAACACCCAAGTTTGCCCATAAGTATAGTAAAACACGTAAGCCGTCGTGTAGAAAATGTATTGAGGCAAGAGCCAATAAATCGTTATGGAATTAGGCGGCGTTATTTCAGCAATATTGCGGTCAAATCTCCCAGAATCGTCTTCGTTGATCAAAATGGTGTAAACTCCCCCATGAGCCAAATGGCATTCGCCTAAGAAAACGCCGTTAATCGTTATATTAAAACGGTTACTCGGGATCGTAAATTGAGTTATATTTCTGGCATCCATTTCTATAGTTCTCTTCTTAAAATCATAGCGGACAATTTCAGTGCTATTTTTCTTAAAAAAAAGTTTCCGCGAACTGGCCATTAACAATCGAATCTTTGGTTTAAATTCAATTCCCCGCCTGGAATTATCCTGGAAGTATTCAAAACTCGTATTGGACCCCCTAACAAAAAAACTGTTAATCCTTTGGTCGTACATAGTTAACAGGTTTTCAACTTCAGGTTGGTCCCCACAGGTGAAGGTATAAGGAATTTTTGTTTGCTTCTCTATTAGGATATTAACTTGTTTGAGGAAGTTAAGTTTGCGTATTATAAAATCGTGGAGTCGCAGTAAAGGCATTGAAAGCTTCATGTCGCAGTTGAGGGTATTATAAATGTAGAGATCGCCCCTTTCTGGTCCAGGCATCTTAGGAGATTTCTCCTCGATACGCAAGTGCAAGATGACACCAAACACATGGGACAAGAGCAAAAAACACAATCCCAAGCCGACGTTTCGTAAAGGAGTTGCGGTAAGTGAATACTTTTTCTTGTTAACGAACGCTATGAGGAGATAAATCAGGGGCATGGAAAACAAATTACAAATGGACGTAATCATGGAATAGTTGCCCTGGGACCATTTCCTCAAAGTTTTCGAGAGAGACAATTTTTCCATGGATCCGTCCCAAGTGTTCAAACTTTCCCCCAAAGTTCCCGACGCGAGAATCAAAGGAACAATTAAGCTAAATCCGATCAGCCTGCGAACGTCATTCACGAATCTGTGCCCGTATTTCACTACCGAGTAATCCAGGAGGTTTTCCTGATATCTCTCGTTCTTTTTCACTTCCTTCTTGGCGAAACGGATGCATTTGAAGACTCTTATGAAAGGATTGTTCTTCGGGGGAAGTATTACTTTAATTTTTTTCTTGCTCAAAAGAAGGATTAAAAAGGATACAACGTCCAAAAACAGTAGAATAAGAAACAGACTGAGGTAGTATTCGCTGTTTTTACATCTACCTAGCCACACAAAATGACTTACAATGACCCAGAAACTTTCCGAGGCTCTGAAGCAGAAAGTCATCCAGAAGAAAAATGCCGCGGCTTTCGTGTATTTGCTGAGGTAAGGATAAATTTGATCCATAACCAACAGTGGCATCACAACAAATGCTGGAAATGAGATCATAAGAAAAAGCATTACCATTATCGACTGTACTTCCAGCTGAGGGAATTTGAGGGCAGTTATGGTGTTGAGGGCCATGACCAAAATCACGAAAGATTTGAAGCCAATGATGGCGACCATCAGCTTAAACCTGCTTACGTAGGCCTCCGTGAAATAGACAAATATTAACCCAAATAGGTCGAAAAATTTGAAAATGTATTTCCACCAAGAAATGCGAGAAATTCTGTAGCATTCCTTGTCAATTATCCCCGAATAGTTGTAAACACCGAACGTACTAAAGACGTACAATAAATAAACTGACGATAAAATTAAGATGGGTAACTTCATTTTGAGCAATCATAATTTTTTTAAAACTTGTTGCTTCCAATATGTTGCTTTGGTTACAGTTTGTTTTTTGTTTGCAGTTCTCTTGTCTTTGTTTACATATTTATTTATTTACTTTTAATTTCTATTTATGGATAGCGTTCTTATCACCCCTACGCTCATCTTTTGTTTCGTGCCCTTCCCCGATGCTTTTGGCATTTAAAGATAGGAGAGATAGCTCCACATTAAATAATTGAAAAGAGGAGTAACACAATAACGTACATACGTAGAGTCGAATGGGGGCTCGTCTGTCTGGCAGCCGCGATGGAATCGTCGCTTAAATCCTGTTATCTTTCGTCTCCGGATTCTGTACTTCCCCGGGGCCAACAAAAGTCCTACATAACCGTTCGTATAAGCTCCCACAAAAAGCTCTGACAAGAGAAACAAGGCGTGTTCATAAATTTACAATTTTAATAAAATTTAAACCTACGAGGAGCAGCTCGGACAATTTATTGAGGCTCAAAGGGTGTTAATGTATTCCGAAACGAACGGTTCACTGAACGTCTCTCTCCTTTTTTCTTCATCTGAATCACTCGTTCCCTTTCTCTCATTCTATATTTTCCCCACTTTATTGTCCTTACTGTTTTCAAAATCTGGATACGTTCACCAAAATATATGTTCAGGTCTTCTCAGATTATCCGTAAAAGAGGTGATATTAATGCACAAGTATGTCGTGTTTTGAGTTTTTCTTCTTGAGCAGAATATTTACGGTAAACAGAATGTTAATGATAAACAGAATATTAACAGTACGCAGTATATTAACACTAAACGCAGATTTACGGCTAATCAGAATTTAATCCCAAACAGAAATTTACCTCGGAAATAGAATTTTAGTAAATGGAATTATACCCCCTCGATGGGTTTATCGCACGAAAAACTTTGCTTTGTAAGTTATCGCTTCTATTCATACAATTAAGGTAAAACACGTAATATTTAAAATGAGAGGTCCTGCGACAGTGCTTCTGCCCGTAAGCGAGAGATAAGTAAGGAGGGAAGGAGCGAAATAACAATTCTCCCTTTTGGTAATTGCTTTGGTAGGTCGAAAGTGATTTAATGATTCGAGTGTTCCCAGAGGGCAGCTGACGCCTCGACCGCCGCAAAAACAACCCTTCTTACAGAAAGAGCTCTTCATTTTGTTTGCTTTTTGCTTTGCTTTGCCCTTGCCCTGTCCCCAGCCGAAATAACCGCGCTCGTTCGTTGCTTTTCGCCCCCATTTGAATATTAATGAGGCCCGCTCTTCTCACCCTGTAAATTAAGAAATTGCTTCGTTGTTTAGTCACTGGATTTCTCTACTAATTATTTTGTCGTCTCTGTATTCATTCGACGACGCATTATCACGCAAATTAAGCAGCAATTAGAATATTACATGATCTTGTATTACGTTCTATTTTTTATTTATTGCTCTATTTAATTATTTGTTATATTATCATATGATTTACAAATTGTTTATTGCATGTAACACAAGTTTCATTATAAGTCTAATGTTGGTTCTCCCAATTAGTATTTATTTTAATTAAAGGAAACTTGAGACTTGTTAATGATGTTTTAAATCCCAAGGAAGAGGTAATGTAAATTGGCTCGAGTACAAAGCAACCTTTCAAGAAATGAGAGAATCAGTACAAACAATTACCAAGAAAGATAAACAGAAATAAAGGGATACTTCAAATTGAAAATTTTCCATCGTCGGAAATTTCGTATTACATTTCAGTTTCCTGTTAGCAAAAAATTCAGTAAATGTAAAGAAAACTCTTAAAAATTACAAAATATTAAGTAATTTTTTGTTTCTTCATCAGGTCAACAATACATTATTTAAACAATGATTCTGCAACAAACATTATGAAATGAACATTCGGGACAAGATGATATTAATTTTGTATGCCATGCCACCCGCATTTATATTTCTACAGTTTGCGTATTTCACATCGAGCGTTTAATATCGGAAAACGATTAAAATTCCATATATGGATGAGTATCAAGCTCAACGTTGTTGTCCATTTGCATTATTATGTATTTAATCCGCACTATAACGCTGGTTATAGGCGAATGCCCGTTCGATTTATAATATTTATTGTAATGTCTTCCTGAAACTAACAGCGGCCTTTTTACATTACACAGCACCGTAAAAGTAACAAAACCGGTCATTAGGGAAACAAATTGTGCTGGGCCTAAAGCAGCGAAACATGTAATGCATCGAAAGAAATGATTATGTCTTCCAAAACTAACAAACAACAAATAAAGGAGGGCGAACTTCGCCAGTAACGAGTTTTCTTCGACTTCATTTTCAATTTGCCGATTTGCATACGGAAATGGTTCCGAGGGGGTGGCCTGTTTCCGTCGGCACGACACACAACTTCTTCCTAAATTGGAGACAAAAATCAAAATGGGAGCCCCCTACATTTAGGGAAGTAAAGTCTCCTCGTAATTCCTGACCGAGGTTACTCCAGTAAACTTCTTTCGCAGAGGCTCCACTAAACTTCAGAGAAAGTTATTATCAGTGACGAACTTTTCTAGCCTGTAATTGGACGTATTTTACGGGCTTTTTATCTAGGTGTGAGCGCCTATATGTTAGGTCCTGTGATAAGGGACATCTCTACTAGTGTTTGGCGTAATATTACGCGTAATATTAAAGTAAAATTCTCTCATTCGATTACTTACGTTTAAAGTCGAAGAGCTCCAGTTTTCGACGATTATAAGTGTTTTAAAATGTTATTTGATCAACTGATGAACTATCCGCGAATAATTTGTAGAATTTAATTAATTTTGAAATAGTTTCGTCATTCGGCTACTTCGACAGTCTTTAATTTTCCCTGACATCTAATTAGGTTCTGTCACTGATTTGAGGTATTGACTGGATTGGATAGAGCATTCGAAAATATGAATAATGTATATTTTGGTTTTTGTTAAAAGTGTAAATGTTATGTAATAATTAATTTTAAAGTTCAATATCTCGAATCCTTCCATTTAAGCAGTTGGGACAGTTCTGGTTAGACTTATGATTAGTTAATCATTTTACCGCTACAATTTCAAAACGATATTAATATATGCACATTGTATTGGTGTTGCACTGATAGCCTCACACAGCACCGTTAGGTTATGTTGCGTCTAAAACTCAGCCATCAGGTTTCTAGTATAATTGTGGCGTCATGTATGGTGGGCGTTTTGAACGTTGATATTGAAACGCAGTTTTTTTTATTAAAATCTTCCACCTTATTTAAATTGTAATGTGAGGTAATGCTAACAGGTGCATTTATATGGTAGATGATACATTTGCATTCTAAAACATTGACAGGCCCTAATCGTGTGTATGGGTGTAGGGGTCTCGTCATGAGAGAAGTGGCCGGCTACGTCATTGAATCTCATAAGACTCAATGTAAATTGATGACGTAGCCGGCTACTTCTCTCGTGGCGAGACCAATAGGAATAGAGGAGATCGTGAAATTGTAGGTACTTACGTCGTACGTTTAGACAACTCGAGCATGAAAATCGCGTATGTCTGAAAGAATAGACGATCAGTTAATAGGCATCAAGGGAAATGTTGCTGTGGGTAAGTAAAAAAATGTACGTCAGAACTTTTGACTTTAAACAAAATAAAAAGACAAACTTAAAGTCAGTGACCATGGATGATTCTGAAAGAGTAAAAGCTGGTCAGTGACCCGGTAGTGGAGCTGAAGGACTTCTACATAAGCGAAATCCCATAATTCAAGTAAGATAATCGTTATCTGTGATTCGAATACGGGCATATTTATAAATGATAGAGCTGGTCCAACCGTCAAACATAGAATTGAGAAGGAGAGACATCGTTTAGCGTCCAAATTAGTACCGACATGATTCCCGTTTAGTGTCCGCGTTTCAAAACTTTTCAAATTTGGTCGGCGAAAAATTCAAACACACTTATAATAAGAGACTTGAGGTCGTCCTCAAATCTAAGTTAGATTGAATGATAAAGTCCCTTCTATAATATTGATTAGACAACCCCAGTTAACTAAAGAACCATATCCGTTAGGGGAACGTGGCCCAAAATGGGGTAGTCGGGCAAAATGGGGTATGTACATTGTAGGCTCAGGAAGTGGTGATAGTTCGCGGAAACTTTGTGAACTACCTCACCGAACTGTCAAAAAGTAGTGTTCAAAGTCAGACCTCCAGTGCTCCAATCAACGTGAGGCTAAGAGTTCCTGCTCTGGAATTCTGTCATTTTTGCAATTGTTGGCAGCTCTTTCCACCCTCGCAAGGAACATACTCACTTAACTATTACCAAATATGGTCCTACCAAGTTGTACAGTATTTAATCCACAATAGATCCTCTATTATTTATTTGATTTTGTCTTCAGTGTACAGTGTTAGTTTATTTTATTATTATTATTATTAAGCCACTTGGGCAAAATGGGGTCACATTATGTTACAGAGTTTTTAGAATTTAACTTTTTTTCTTTCTTTTGGTTGAGGAATAGTAAGGTTGTGGCGTCAAAATTATTATAATAGATAAGTTAAATATATATATTTCATAAAATCGAGAAGATCGTGAAATTCTTTGCAGTAAAAGGATTTAATCCGAAGAATCGAGTACCCAAACTAGATCAAGTGGATGGTCGGGGTCAATCTAATTTATTAACTATATTATACTATAGGGCGCCACGAATTTTATTAATTATACTCGTTCTATAGGATGATATTATGTATTCAGAAAATGCGAAACAATTATATTAAGATTTCCATTTACTGCTTTTATATAATATATTTCTAGTAACAAAAAAAAAAAAAAAAAAATATATATATATGACATTAACAATAATAATAAACAAACATATCTATTAAATATTAGATAATCTAAATCGTTACTAGAACTAATGCTTCAAAATTTTCCCATGCGATAATAAATTACTTATGATTATTAAATTTTTATACAATACTAATAACATATGGTTATATCGACTAACATGATGATTACATCCTCACATGTACGTCGAGATACACGAGACAGCCCATAAAATAATGAGAATTAACTTCTATTGCATTCACACTTTACTTTTATAATATTTATCTACTATGTACCTATTTAATATTCCCGTCTAAATCTTGGATGACGTCAATATAATGTGTCCCACAAATGATCTAGAAGCAGTGTCGCGTGGGTAGCATATCTCCTGTCTAAATATAGTATTTCCGAAATCCCACCGAAGAGATGATTACGATATATAATGGGTCCCTCAAATAATCTAGAAGCCGTCTCGCGTGGGTTGCCTATCTCCTGTCTAAAAATTGTATTTCCGAAATCCCACCGAAGAGAGGATTACCATGATCCCGTCCAAGATCCCTTCTATTCCGTAATTGAAGGGATAAGAGAGTATGATTCAGATGAAAAGGTACGTCGATCCCGCGAAGAAACCTCTAACACATCCACCAGTAGCGAAGTGTTTCCAGACCACAACTGGATACACAAATTAGTCCCAAGGACATCAAAAATCCCTCTTAAGAGGATAAAACCAGACGAAATGCCTATATCGGTTCACTAATACGTCTCAATGGGTGGTTTCTGACACGATCGACGCTACTCTCTTTTTTTTTATTTTGCGCACTCTGCTCTAAATTATTACCTCCTATTCCGGAAGTCAAATCACAATCATCATCATCAACAAATGATTTTAAGACTCTTATATAGAATCAAAGATTTAACAATTTATGTTGATCTTATCGCAAACATATAGTATGTAAATATATTTTGTTAAAATGTCATCGATCAACCCTTCAAAGGTAAAAATAAAATTACAAGTAGCATTATGAATATTAGACAACTTTTTCATGATCATTCCTTCTGCAGTGCAACAATATCGTAAACTCACACTATTTATTAACTTTTTCAAAGAAAATTTATACTTGAAAATCAACTGATTTTATAAACCTATTGTGTAATGGTCTTACTGAACTAAAATTAACTTATTATAAAAATATCATGATACAAGACTAAGTAAACTAGACTAACTTAACTTAATGTTACCTTTTTTTACCGTAGAGAACATGGTGATTGAGCAGAAATGATTATCGTAATTAATTCTATCAATTTTATAATAATGTAGCATTATAATACTTAATTTATAAAAATGTTTTCCTTGGACATTAAGAAAAAATACTAATTTGCATGCTGAAGAAAAATCACAACAGCTTCGAAATGTTCGTACGCACCAAATAAGGGATGATTTTTCATTTAGTATAATTTAAAAGAATTCCAATTCCAAGGAATTTAAAAACAAAATAGCTGATTACAGTGGCTACAAAAGAAAACAAAAACTGTTTGATTACAATAAATGTTGGAAGTGCCTTCCATTGACACCTATACATAAATTAATTCGCCTTATCATGTTGGCGAATATTCTCTGAAGCATCTTCGCATTGATGTCAGCACAAGCATCACAAAAGACTTTTTCCAACTCATCAATGTCAATAGGCTGCTGCTCATAAACTTTATCTTTCAGGTACCCGAAAATAGAATACTCTAATAGTGTCAAATCTGGTGATCGAACTGAATATTTATTTTTAGAAATCAATCGATCACCTGCAAAATTTAGAGTAACATTGGCTACATGTGTAGGAGCATTGTCCTGTTGGAAGAAACCATTCTGACGCTCATGCTCATCTAATGCTTCCAGAAATGGAGTTAATAGTTGCTCCCTGTACCCGGCAGCCGGTACTTTGTCATGGAAGAAGATCGGTCCTATCAGCCTTCTTCGTGACACAGCAAGAAACACTCCTATTTTAAGAGGATGTAACTCCCTCTCAATGAGGGCACTCCATACTCGATAGTCATGATTGTTCACGTAACCAAAATCAAAATCTTGCTCTTTTATGTGATGTAAAACATTTACCTTGTAAGGTCGCATCTTGAGGTGTTTTCGAAGCACCTTCCTCGTTGTTGAGTAACACATTCCAGTGCGAGCACTTACTTTTCGGATCGCTGTATGGGGACTATATTCAACCACCTCTGTGATTTCATCGACAACATCTTCGCTTACAGATGACCTGCCCGATGAGGGTCTTCTTCCCACCGTGGCATGTGTTTCGAATTTTTCGATGGTTCTACGAATATGTTGTTGCAGAGATTTATCTTCCATATTCTGGTCGGGAAACTGTTGTAAGAACTCCCCCGCGCAAGTCTCTTGTGAATATTTTACTTCACCATTTTCTACACGCTTGACGCTTGGTGCCGTAATACGTTTTTATTATAAAAATGTTTTCTTCCAAAGTGAAGACTATTGCTAAATGATAATAAAAATGCTTTTAAATTGCTGCACAAGAATGAATGACTAAAAATACGTATCACAATGTCGAGGGCATTAATATGAATTATGATTTTAGGATACTTACTGATAAAGTAATGCGGTACGAACTTTCACTTATAACGTGGTAACCAGGATATATTACATCTTCAAGTTGGTAAACACTACCTGTCTCTATTTGTGCTTCTCCAATAATATTGCAACACTTCGCGGAACGTTCAAATGAACCAATAAGCATCATCGGTTAACATCGGACTCACCACCGAACAGAATTAATCTCCGAACATTAACCCTGTTCACGATATTCGTGTAGCCCTGTATGACCAAAACTTGGGCCACATCAGAACTATGTGGGTGTTGATTTTCATTTTGACGTTTAACTGCATCTACAAAAGATTAACAGAAAGTTCCTTAAAACTCTCTATTTTAGTAATATGGTTTGTTAGCGTCAGTAGTCAAGCCTTAGGCATAAGTTACTGCTTCTATAAGGACGATTACCTACTACCTGAGATTATTATCTTTTCTTGGTACTTTGTCTTGTCCGCTAGCTTAATTTTTAAATCTTGCTTATACATTTTCAAAAGGTGCCGAGGGCAAGAGAGGCGCCTAAAACTAAAGTATGCAGTAGTTAGTACTTTCGTATTGTGTTGGACTCCGTATATTCTGGTTACGTTGATTTTGAATTGCATGTATTGTGACACTCCGGGGGGTGCTTACGTATTTTGTAAAGTACTGGGGCTTAAAGGAAATATCCCAAAAGTTAAAACGGCGGGAGATTCAACTAATCATCCCTGATTTTAATTGGCCAAAGAAATTAAAATAATTAATTACCTGTGATCGTCTATCGTAGGTAGGACCCATGTGTTACGTTGTGTTCGTAGAATCAGAATTCGTAGGTTAAGTTGTCACGACAATAATTCGCTGCCAATAAGGCGAGGGCTAGTAATGAGAGGAAGAGAGACGGCGAGATACATGCAAATGAGTGAACAAAACAGAGAGAGAGAGAGAGAGAGTGAGAGAGAGAGAGAGAGCAATCACTTATTGGTGGCCATGCAAACATCTGTTCATGCGGGGCGAGTATTTGTGGGAAGGTCCAGATATTACGGCACGTCGGTTTTCGCTTTGACAATTTAGGGTATGGTTTTGGGTGATTTAATAGCATTATTTAGTTACTAACAAAGATCTATTTTATCATTGAATATTATTACCTTCGGTTATTAAGTTTTGCTGAAGATTTCTCATGAATAGTTGTGTAGTATAGTATCTGTTCTTTTAATGTCACCAACCACGTGAAACAACGAGAATCTGGTAGTAAGTGAGGAGAATACCAAAGATCAAGATGAGATTAATGGGTGTAAATAAAAAGTACTTTCTTGATTGGACTTTTATTGGTCACTAGGCAACCGGTTTCGCTGGTCACACCAGCATCTTCAAGCCTCTAGAGAGACAGATACACATATTGCGAATTAGATCCAAGACAATGAGAATTGAATACAGCTAAATTAAAACAGTTCAAATTAAATTGTAAAGAGAAACTAAATTCTTAAGGGAACAATCTACTACAAGTGATTAATAAGTTTTTTTAAAAGGAAAGACTTACATGTAGTCAGAATTAAATTAGATTTAAACTTCATTAGATGTGAAACGCAAAAACGGAGTAGTAATACACTAGTCGGTATTGTAAAACCTGCATAAGTTCGCACGCCGGCACATGTATAATAAATTATTTTCTTCGTAACTTAAGCTTGCAAAAACCAACGTATAAGGTGGATCAATATAAAATAAAATCTGGCACATTAAATAGTTAACACTTTAAAAATCTTCGAAAAATGTTGTAAAATATCACAGACTAGAAATGGCTTGTTGTACGAAGAAAGATGTGTAAAAGATTTTTTGTTATTTAATATAGAAGATCACCACAGCGCATACGCCGTATCGGGGAACGGAGGCAATTACAAAATTAATTTGTATAAAGGCTTGTACTTAATATCTGTTTGTTCATTAAGACAATTAATATTATTATGTCTTTTAAGTTTATCTATTTCAGACTTTCTAGAAGTTTTAGTTTATGACCTTTTTTACATTCATGTAGAAGTTTGATATTTTCAGATGTGAGCGAGTGACCGCTGGTATGTAAGTGTTTACCTATGGCAGAAAACATTTTATCTTTTTGATGTTCTTTGAAACGGGTTTTTAAATTTCTGCCCGTCTCCCCCACGTAGGTGGCACCGCAATGACATTCAATGATGTATACACCACTCTTGTCTTGAGGGTCGGTCTGATCCTTGC
>JAWQRP010004178.1:0-12247 GCA_033557875.1 Quadriops clusia | reverse complement strand
GTTCCCAAAACTAAAGAGGCCTATGAAAGGACGGAGATTTGCGACGGTAGAGGAAATAAAAACAGCATCGCTGGAAGAGCTTAAGGCTATTCCAAAAAGTGCGTATGTGAAGTGCTTCCAGGATTGGAAAAAGCGTTGGCACAAGTGTGTTATATCTGAGGGGGAGTACTTTGAAGGGGACATCATAAATATTGATGAATATATAAATAGTTTTTCATAAAAATATAAAGTCACCTTACTTTTTGAACACACCTCGTATGTGTAAATTTTAATTCAAATACCTAAATACCCAATAATATGAATAATAATATAAATACAAAAACTTAAGAAAAAAAATTGATACCTTTATTGATATTTGAGCTATATTAGAGGGTTTTGTTTGTTGATTGGCGAAATCTATTTTAATATTCTTGTATGTTGACTATCGTTTGATAAATGCATGCGTCATTAATGTTTATTTTGTAGTTCTCAATTCTTTGTAGTTTATAAAAAATTTTATTTATTGAATATTACGATTATATCTACTTATTTCTCTCTTTAGTAGTTACATTGGGTTCTTGTTAAACTGGGTTGTTTGCAGACAGGTGCAATGAACAGACAACATACTCAACTGTCTGTTCATTGCAATGAGTATGTTCTCTGTTCATTGCACCTACCTCCAAACAACCCAGTTTAACAAGAACCAAATATTAAATATTACACGGTAATAATATCTGATTAAATCCAAACATGCAATTTTAGCGTAGATGTGTACTTTTACCTAGTGGGCAGGGGCAAAAGTAACCGTTCGCACTTGCTCCCATTATTCCTTAATAAACAAAAAAAACCATTAGAATTATCTTATTAAAGTCTTATTATTTTAAGAGTCGATTTAGTACAGATCTCACATGTCTCATCTAATTAATTTGGTTTCTATTCAATGCAGTAAAATAAGCAAAAGTGCGTTGGTTTACTCCGAATGACTCTACTACTCATCATAGCAACAGACGAAAAGAATAGAAAGTAAATTCAGGATTGAATGGTACTCACTTGGCTTACGGGACACTAAACCCTATTGCAATAAATGAACATAAATGTATATTCTGATGATCTTAGTACTTTTTGCTACAAATATTATTAGTTCCAAAATGAAGTTTTAGAAATGCGAGGATACTGCAAGAGAATATAATTGAAGCATAAACATGAAGAAGTCTAAGATTAAAACGTTAATAAACCATCCATAAAGTCTTAACTTTAAAGAGTATTGCGAGGTGTTCAAGGGACAAACCAAATTAAATATTTGGATGCAGTAATAGATGAATAGGGAAAGTTGGAAAGTGAAATAAACGGCAGAATTCGCAAAGTAACAGGCCTGTGTAAAGTGTTACTTATATACTTCTAATACATTTAATAGAAAAGAAGTATCACGAAAGACAAAAATCAAAATTTACGAGCCGAGAATGCTTCGTATGGCACTGAATCATACTTATTGTCAGACACTACTGAATATTGCTTATGCTCCAGTAAATGGTCGAAAATTTGATCTTAACGTAATATGTTCCTCTTACAGGTGTAAATATTAACTAAAAGATGTAAATATTGGCACATTTTATTCACCCAGCATGTAAGCTCAAAAGTAAATTAAATTCAAAAGAACGCTTTATTTCCATCCGACGTATACGTTTATTCTTTTCTTTCAGTGTATTCTAAAAAACACAAGAAATGCATGGTATAGTTATTATTATCATTCAACAACATTTATTTTCATAAATATTTATTTTTAACTTATAATAAGTATATAATTATTATTGTTATAAACTGTTAACTTCATGTAATCACGGAGAGTAGGTTATTTGCGCGAAAATAACGAACTTATGAATTGCAGCGAGATAACTTGTGAACTGCCGAAAGATAAGTTTATCCGGAAGCTATCAAAACGGGAACTATGTGTGAAACTCTTAAATTGTAACTATTACCACAGATATGCGCTATTACGTAGTGTGCTGTTAAAAAGGAACTAACTGGAACTAAACTGAAAGTAGTATAATAACTATTCTGTTATATAGGATGAATAGACTCTTTACCAAAAAGAGCTTATTAAGAAAACGTCTTATCTCGTCTACACAAGATATATCAGTATATGTCCTGTGATGAGTGAAGGTAATGTGATAACGCTATCAATAATTTAAGAAAAATTAAGAACGTGTCACCTCCATTTTGGACAGTAAAATATATTGAATACAATTTTTCAACTTCCACCTGCAATTTCCACAGGTCTGAATTTTCATTTTCCTCGAAGCGTGCGCTGAATACCAATGTCTTCTTAGTGTAAAATTTGCGATTTAGCAGAGTAGGTTCGCAATCTCTTTTGGAAGGAACCTGCTACACGTCGTTTACACGACTTGAATATTTTGTAACGCTGGAATAATGTAGATCATGAGTCTCTGCGCATCCATTTAGAACAAAATCCCTGCAGGGCAACCTAGCTTAAAAACAAGATGTTGCCTTTGATATGAGGTTACTTCCAACAAAAACGCAGAATACAATGGACAATTATATTCCCGATGCCGCAACAAATACGAAATGCAAAAAACAATTCGCTAAAATTCCATTGAAATTCCTTTTATTATAGCTTTCCGTACTAATACACGATAACTATACTATCTGACTATTTCAAAAAATATATGTTACGAGTATTAACATATTAATTGCGTTTAATTATATTAGTTAGAAAATAGTTTGTCTCTGCCAAAATGCGAGTACTAATAAAGCTATGAACATACTGAAATTATGTCTGGAAATCTGCAAGTGAAAATTAACCTACGTACCCTTGTAGTTCTGAGAACGGATAAAATTTGCATGGAAAATTAATTAACATGCAAACGAGTACTTTATAGGCGATAACTTGAAATTTTATGAGATGCTATTATATGCAATAGATTTTGAATTAAGAAGTTCTGGTTTAATAACCTTGATCAACGAAAATGTTTACTTCTAGTTTACGTCCTCATATACTAGATGCATATTAATAGAGAATTAATAAAGCACTTTGCAAGAAGCTAATATAATTTGTAAGGAATAATACTATTCAAGCTCTGCCGGGTTTCTTATATACTCTAAGTGCCACACAATTGCCCCAAACTCCGTGGAAAATTTACTAGAATTGTAGTCATTGATATCATAGGAAGTTTCAAGATATATATCTGCCGTACGTGAGAGTGCTTCGCTGCTGCAGTTCCATTGTTGATGAAAAGCAGCACGATATGCTTGGATGGAAAATTGCTTCTCCTGAAAAAATATATTTATCACATTTCTGCTTTCGGAGGAAAACGCGACGATGCACTTCTAATATATGAATTAAGAAGGAGACGGGAAAAATGGTAATATCGTTTCGGAAGTTTTATAATACAATAGTAAGGGATGTTTCTTTCCTCGCTAAGAAGCACGAGATTGAACAATTTAATTTATAATTTAAATTAAATTAACACTCGGGGGGCGAAGGTGTTCTTGGTAAAAATGTATAATGCGAATTCCTTATTGTCTAAGTTTTAAGAACTTCTGTGAAGCAATTCAACGGCATGCGATAAATTCTAGTTTGCATTACAAGGCAGGCGGTCTTACAATTCTTCAAAGTTGAGGAATTTATTTACGCTTGGCCTAAATTGGAATGAACGGCTTTCTTCCAAATCCCCAGTGCAAGACGAAATTGAATATAAATACCGCCTATTGAAACAGATCTAATTTTCTGTATGGTGGATCAATTCCCTTACAACCGGTTTAATCCACTCGTATGAGAAATCCCAATTTCCTTCCGTTCATGCATAAGAGATCTAATTTGGTGATACAAAATAGCAATTTGACTAAATTGACATCGACACTTTTTTGTCCGTTAGAACATATAAAACAACGTAATAGGAAAATCACGTGAAATAAATTAAAAACTAATAATTTGTACCATTTTCATTTAAATTTTGCAACTTCAGATATTCAATATTTATAGCTATCTATAAATATGCGCGAGGCGTGCCAATATTATGGTGGAATATTGAAAATACTCTTCTATACAGATCGAAATGATAATAAGCAAAAATAATTTCCTCGCTGAAACTCGAGCGTGGTGGATGTATATTTTTATAAATTCTTGGTATAAAAGGAGTCCCAAGCTATAGCCATTTGCATTTTTATTCGAGATTTAAATTCATTACCATTTATTGCGGTTGACTGAAAAGTGATGCAAATATGTGACTCGAAATTACTCCACCGTGCATCATTTATCACTCGTCAATAAAATTAAAAACAAATACCGTCAATTCGTTCTTTAATAAAGCCTAGTTAGTAATTAAAATATTACTTCTTTTTTTACACCCAACAAATAACGCAAATGTTACGCTAGATTATTTGAGGGAAAAGCTTTTCAGATATTATCTTCACTTTAGGTATATTAAAAGCTGCGAGGAATATAATTTCCTCACCGGAACGCGCAGGTGAAGCGGAAAAGTAAGAGTTCCTGTTTGGGGCCAAAAGTTCGGAAATTATTTGCATGGAATTCTCTAAAAGTTAATAGAGATAATTAAATTACATTAAGTAGAGAGTGACGAAGTAATAACAGAACTACATTATTTTTTATTAATCCTTTAACAATATAGTATTATGTATTAAGAACAGACACTGCCTGTCGCTTAAAAGATTTCGATGTTTCTCTTAAAAAGCAATGTTTCCTTTGTGTGAGCCACAAACAAATTAAATGTATTTGAATCCCTTCCAATTTGAGTAATGATATGTTTTCAAAAGTAGATTATTATTATTATATCTTGATTCTTTTTACGGTCATTAATTAAATGTTGTGTTTTATATTTGTTAGTTTCACAACTTTTCGCACTTGATTGGGTGCATCTGCAGGAGATTTACCCTCGGCAGATTCTCCAAATTTCTCAACAATTTACATTCCTGGTTTTCCAATTGGTACGTAATTTATGGAAGACCAAAAATGTTAATGCTGAAAAATTTGCATGATCTGCCGAGGACAAATCTCCTGAAGATGCACTCAAACAAATTCGAAACGTTGAGAAAAAAATTACTAAAACACAACCTTTTGAACATACTACTGAATTCATTTTTGATACAGAAATTTTGTTTACTAATTTAAAGAAATAAAATCTCTTTTAAAAAATCCTACTTGTGTTGCTATATAGGGGCATACACATAAGATTGAATAGCCCTTTTCGCAATAAATCAAGCGAAAATTTGTAGGTAACAAACTACGTAGTTCAGTTTTATCTATAGGTTCCCACACTGGGCACTTGGCGGGTCACATTGATCCACACCGTGTCTGACGTTTCACCATAATTCTATTGCTTTTCTCCTAAAGCTGAACATCCGAATCAGCTTGCGGAATAGAAGGAGAAGATGGAGAACTGACGGTCAATCAAGTTGATTCCTTTTGCTTGTTTAATTCAAGCCCGTCTTCAACCTAGACTCCTATTTACTTCTTACAAGTGTTTGATGCGTTTCTGTTTCAGGATTGTGACAAAAAAGTAGACGCTTTTCAAGTAGATTTCTGTGTAAACATTTAATATTAGTCGAAAAACCTAAATAATTTAATCTCAATCATGTTTATAAAGTAGTGCTGTAAAATTCTAGAACATGCGTAGCTTTCAACAAGTGGTTAAACTATTTTATCTAATTCGACGTTCCTTCTCAAGTGTATACATATGTACTTTGATTCATAATTAGATATTTATTTAAATAAGGAATAACTTAAACTTACGCTTACTGGAGAATTGGGGGATAATATAAAGTAGCTTACCTGAAAATAAAAACAAATATTAGATTCGAATTTTCTACCTTTATAATTGAATTAAAAGGAGCTATATAATAAAGCCGAACAATTATTAATTATATATTAAAATTATTAATTACTTTAAAGCGACATGTTTACAAGTCTAAGCAGGGACATTAGAAATAGGTTCGTAGGTATATAGGTTCAACAATCCTAGGCCTAATTTATATAATGCATTGCCAGTGTAATTTGAGTTAGTTAATACAACTCTTATTGTAGAATCTGAAATTTATTCAGGAGTACATCAAGTAGACATTTTGAATGTACCACATTGACTTTAGACGCTAAAAAGTTCTTAAAAACGAAGAAAACGCAATTTTGTTAATTGATAAATTGTGTTCGGGCTAAGCTTCTGCTTACGATTTCGGGAAGGGCGCGTATTGTTTAGCACAGGCATAAAAATTCAGGGAACAATTTCTACGAGATTAAATCATGCAATTAACACTTTGGAAAGTTGTCACCACTTCGTCTTTGTAATGAATTAAATGTTGCTCCAATAAAGTTTTATGGAGCAAAAAGTTTTAATTAAATTCCAAGGCACGGAGTATGTCTTTAAGATTTTATTTTAATAAGTTCCGATTATTCATAGGCACTAGCCTAGTTTGGCCTTATTTTAGTTCTGAGTTGTCCTCCAGCGCACCATAATCCCATTCTAATTTATTCATGATAACGAGTAAGTCTCTTTGAAAAACTCCATGCAGACAGAAATTTAAATTCTCTTGCAATCTCATCTTGTTTGGCACGTACACCTACTTATTATAGTTATCTTATTTATCTTCAAGTGAACTAAAATATGCAAAATGGGCTCATCTGTTATTCCTTCCAAGTTTGTTGATTTCTTAAAATAATTCATACTATAAATAGATTTCAGAAAAGCACAATTATATATGTATTATGTTAATTTATATTATTGTTTTTAGGTCGTGAAGATTTTCTTCTGTTTAGTAGTAACATGTTAATTTCAAATAACGTACAGTTTATCGTCAGGCAAAATTGTTAGGGATTTTTGAAATACATATACAAATACAACATTGAGATAAGCACCAATATTTCTACCTATTAATCTCATTATAAGAAACCAAGCAAATGCAAAAGATTCCTCCAATTAATTCAGAAAATCAAAGACGCAGTCCAAATTGGAGCCTCCATAACAAAATAATCAAAGAGAACAAATTCTAGAAATTGATTACGGTATAGCGGCATTCTGTGTGCAATTAGAAGGCTGAGGTATATTTGAAGCAGCACAGATTGCTATTTTCCCTTCGTATACTAAGTTATTATTTTTGTGACGGAAATCACTTACCTATAATATAGTGTAATGTTAATGATATTGCTAAATACTTTCATATGGCCAGGAATAAAATAATTAGGAATTTTTTTTTTGGGTTGAATAAAAAACCTACAGCCTTGCTGTTGGTTTATTTTTAAATGTCACTACAGGTGCTTTAGTCGTAATTTATTTTTGCAAAACAAAAGAACACAGCACGTTGTGCATCTAAACTGTGTGTATTGTTTATATTTAGATTTGTTTTATTTTCTTTAATTAATATAAATACTGTATTAACAACTGGTAAAAAACGTAACGAGATTTAATTTTAATTATTCAAATGAAAAAATAAATACTTTCCTATGTTTAAAAGTTCGTAATAAGGTTTTTTATCATAAAAATATGGAAATTTCAATGAAAGCGCAAGTTGAAAACCCGGAATTGCCATTTAGTATTAGTTAATATACAAAACGCGGGTTTAAAGCGGGATATACTTATTATCCATATCAAATTATTTTACTAAAATTTAGTCCATTCCATTATGAAAATTGATTTATTCGAACACATCTACAGATGTATAAGTATAACTACTGAAGCCATGTGTTAACTTCTTCAAACATTTCGCTGGTTTTTCTATTGTAAAAACTAAGTGCTTGTTTCTTTTAGAATGGCACTATATCAAGTAATCTATTACATCCGTACCCAATATACTGTAGAACGTGAACAAGTTGGAAATCCTCATGTACTATTGAGTTCACAGAAAGCACCCAAACAAGATAATTTTAAAATTACACCTAACAAGCGTATCTTGGGTTGGGATAAAATATGCATATCATGCGCCATATGGGATGCCTTGAAAATAGCGCGGGACCATTTCACAAAAGCTGGTTTCACTTAACTCAATAATCGTTGATTAAATTTTAATACTATGAAACCAGGATAGTTCAGCTCCATGTTCTCTGCAAAACACTCTACCGCAGAATTAACTAGCAGACTAATTCGTTTAACTTGATAGCAACAAAATGTCTGGCGCATGACATGTTAAATGTATAAAACTTGTTAACTATAAATTGAACTAAATAATTAGTATTAAGTAACTATTTCTACAGTGAACCTAGTTTTTTTGTAAAAATGGGCGTGTCCTATCTTAGACATTCTGCATGTTTCATACCAGATGAATTCTTATAGGTCTTATAAGAAACATATCGGTATTCCTATAAGCTCTAATAGATAAATCAAGTCATTTGTTTGGAATTATTTGTATATTTGGACGTGAACTAACCAGCCTTATTTACTCATGGGAAGAGAAAAATGCTCTTTTACTTTGAATATTTTTGTTGGTGATTAGTCTTTATTACGGTAGTTTTCAATTACCACAGTAAATTAAGTTAGTACATACATCCTTTGAATTAAGCTATTGGAAATGTCTGGGAAGTGTTTTGATTTTATTATTTTAAAGCGATTTCTCTTCATTGTAAAAATTTATGTGTGCATCCCCAAGGTATTTTCACAGATTACCTTTCTGCATACGGCATATGTGGAGTGCACTGACATAAATTTTATAGCTCGCATCTATGAAAGTACATACTTCAGAATTTACGTATCTTACGTTGGATTTACATCTGCCCAGCTGAGTGTATTATGCAATTTCACTCGTTGTATAAAAGGTGACATGTACCTGTGCAAATGCAATCCGCAATAACTGCCTATGCATTTAACAGTGATGCGCAAAGTCAAATGTTATTTATGGTATGCTAGAGAGATTTATAGGGCGTTCCCGTTTGTAGCTAGATAAACACTGAATTGACAGACTGCGAATAGTAACCTAATTTTCATTGCCTGTGTGCGTCGAAGGCTCTCAATGCATTAACTAATGTAAAATATTATTGACAGGATCAATTGAACGCTAATTAATTTCATTTCACCGTCCAATTATACGATTACAACGTTTACGAGGGTCTTCACGCCCATTTAGCTCTTACGAGAAGACAGTAATTACAATAAATTATCCAAATACTTGTTGGTGTTTAATCCTGGCGTATAATGAAAGTTTTTACTGAACCCCTGAAACAAAGCTTTTTGTAGCATGGGAACATAAAAGGAATCCACACGTGTTTCCCGGAGAATTCGAGGGCCCCGCCTTCATTGCCTTTCTATCTTTGAGAGTGAAGCCTTAAAACCCGGCGTGAATAATTCTTGTGGTCTAACTTTATGATTACCTGGCCAGGGCAAACTCGCCGAAGTACTCCGTCATAGCAAACATGGCTGCCGTTTTTGGAGGACATAGCGAAGAGTCACAAGGTCACACAGTGTCTACTGGTGTCTCTGTCGCACACCCGAGGGTCCCCTATAATCGCAATAACTTCCGAACCCCCCACGTTCCCCCGGAAAATCCCAAATATCACCCATGCCACCACCTAACGCCATCTCCCACACAATTCCTTAAATTGCACTTAATATCACTCGGGGAAAACAGACACTGGAATAACAGAGTCAATTCACAATTCTTGCATGAAGAATTTTCTTTTACAAAAATAACGCTTAAGGGTTAATTTTAGAGACTACGTATGAGAATTAGCTTTCTTAATTACTAGGGATTAGAGAGGGTTGTAATTTTACCATTAAATTTTTTTAACTATGAAAGGCATGCGATTGCGTTAACATTTGCAGTATCGGGTTTCAAATGCGGGTTTACTTTTTTATTTCCTTGTTGTAAAAAATATTTACTAATTGTTTTGTTATGTGTAATTGAAAAGAGAACTATTTTGTTGTCTTTCTTTATGAGTAATTCGGAAAAGCGTCTTATTTATTAAGCGTAAGCGATGAGCAATGAGTTTCGTGTTTTTCTTTGTTCTTGTTTAAGTGATAACCGATAGAACGAATCACTTTGCCGATTTTGATTAACAGGTTATGTGTTGGGGGTGTTCGAATGGACGGGCTGTCGCGCTCGCAGGACGCGACTGGATCGGGTTCGAGCCCCGGTAGGGATGTTTTCACTCTGCGCACACGCACTAATGCAACACCGTCAGCTCTGCGGGCTCCAGCAGCTGCCTCTGGACTATCTGCTGCAGGTCACATTGCCCTTTGCGCGCCACGCCGAGCTCTTTAAAATCCTGCGACTCATTATCATCCCTTGGCCATGCCGTATGGTAAAAAGGCGATACTCGCCGTTTCCTGCCGAGACCATTGCTTGTTGTCGGTCAATATCTCCTAGACTCTCTCTCGCGAAAATCTGTTGCATTAGAACAGATGTGACATTGGGCGTTTTTACAATTTGTTTTGCTTTCCAAGGGACTGTAAAAGTGGCAATAACCTATAACATGCTTTCGCTTTTATAAGTAGAAGAAAACAATTTTTGCCTCGTATATCTCCCTTAATCTCCAGTAATGATGATGATGAGAAAGAGATATTTTTTGTGAGAATTTTATAAATGGTGTTAGTGATCTGGTTTCTACGTTAAGAGGGATCGTTTCCTTTATTTTCCGAAATACGTGAAAAATAAAGATATATGTAGTCATGAAATGGTCGCGTTTTAAATTTTTTTATCGATATAAGATAGGTGAACGGTGAACTTTGTTGTATAGCTTTTCAATTAATTACATTTTAGAAATTTTTGTTAGTTAATAGTTAGTGGTTAACCTTTTTGGAGATCTTACTGCGAAATAGAGACGAACAAAGAAATCTTGAACAATTATTACTAATGCAAACAAAATTTAACTAATTTGTCGACAACGTATCAAACATGGACGTACCAAAATCAAAATTTTGATATTCTGTCCGAAATGTGAGATATTTACAATTTTCTGACTCAATTTGAATATTTTTTGTTTCCTATTAATGAACACACAGAAAGAACATATGCAAAGACTTCATGCCAAATGAATATGTATATTCAAAAGAAAGCAAATATTCTTAACTTAATACAATGATGAAGAGATAGTTTGATAAAGTCTAAAAGTGGTTGTGAGTATTTTAACAGACGTTGTATCTTTAATCGACAATGGAGACTTGTCTAGTTAATAAGCGATTTGATGGAAACATTTAAAGTAAAGATGATTTACATTATAAATGTTTTGTTGCTTTTCCTACAGTCTTGTAACAAAATATGCTTTAGTACAGTCATTCAATTCGCAGAAACTATGCAAATGCATTTGTGGCAGCAGGTGTGGCGTACATTGCAAAATCCAAACATGGTACGTGTTGCGGAGCCAGGAAGTTTTTCAACCGAAATACATCATTCAAATCCTTATTAAACCGATATTATCCCAACATTCACGATTCAGTAAACAGTACACAGGAGCCATTACTTTAACTTTGTTTTGTTGATTGTTTATTTGAGCAAAAACATCCTAATTTTTAAAACTTCCATTGATTTTAGTTAGTCTTTCAAGAGCCTTTTTTTGATATAACATGGACATTTCTTTTTAGAAAAGATACTAATAATATTCACAGAATTTTGAAAAATTTACTAAAATCTAAATAACTTTTAGAAATACTGTTTCTATGTTAATATAAATATTCCTTTGGAATAAAACGGATTATATTTTTAAAATAATAGTTAATTACTTGCGCCAAGTAAATACATTTTTTAATTAAAAAAATCTTTAGCTATGCTTTCATGAAACTGATATCTTCTCTTCTTAATTCTGTTTTTTATTCTTTAAAGGCTTCTTTCGGCATCTAAGCCATTAAAGCCTTTCTAATTCTTGTATTAAAGAAATACTTGTTTAAAATCCCATTTAAATTCAAACACATATTACTCGAACCAATCAAATATTTTTCAGTGTGTGCATAATCTTATTTTTTGCTACATTTACGGTCAAATCTTAATCAAAAATTATTTCTATAAGTATCCTTCAATTTTTGTAGCAATTAAAAAATCAACAGTACACACAAAGAAATTTTACTTTAAAATCAAAAAAATTTCAGGCAATTTTAAAAGTTTTGCATTTAATAACCAGTCTATGATTTATGTTTTTGGAATGAATAAAATGTATTTGATTCAAATGTATCAACTCATTTAAATTAAATACCATTGCTTTTAATCATGTTAATTTAAATTAAAAATTTCGCATTTAATGCAAAAGTCGAATGTTATTAAATCTAAAAACATAAATTTTCAGTTCAACAATATTAAATATTTAATACAAATATCATCATAT
>JAWQRP010004177.1:0-12253 GCA_033557875.1 Quadriops clusia | reverse complement strand
TAACTCGGGCTGAATCTCCTTCCTTTTGGACCCCAATCCCGAGGACAACTTGTGACTATTTTGAAAGGATAACTTTAGGTGGTCATTTTACTGCGTTTTTTAGGGGTCATTTTATCCGTTTTTTCCAGTCTGGTATATGATTTCAAATTTCCAACCCTTACCCATGATGTAGAAAGTTATTTGAGGGCAAAAAGAAGCGAAATAAGACACTTTTATCTTGACTTTAATAATCCGTGCCAGTCGTACCGGGTTAATCCTGTAGCACCCCGTTATTTGCTTAATACGAGTTATGCGCGGGAGTTTGCACAGGCTATTATTGTGAACCTGATGAAAGAGGGCATAAAACGGCCTGACTTTTGGATCAGGTCGGCAACTGATTTGCTGACGGCCTGTATTTGGTATTTGAAAGAAGAACGCCCGGAGTATTGCGACATCCCGCATGTTTTTGCAAAAGTATATATCACGTGCGTTATCAAATTCAATATTACTTATGACATATCTTATATTCATTCCAATACCGGTACTTTCCACCTTACAGCAACATCGCTGTGGTTTTTCCCACGAACCTGCCTGATAGGGAAAAGAGAAAAAATGCTGATGCTTTTTATTGCTTTCCAGATAGAGTTGACTGACAGCCTTTTCCGCACGGGAAGTCTTCTTTTTCAATATCTTGTTACTGGCTATTCCTATGGCGTATTGTAAATTGTACTTCTCTGCAAGCTTATAAAACGGGGCACAACTGAAACCACTGTCGGCACGAATAAAGATTTGAATTTGAGGGTAAAATTCCCTTATTCGTTCAATGACTCTTCGTAAGATACCAACATACCAGCGATTCGAATGACTATTGCCCGGACGTAGTATCGGAACGATGATTTGGCCGGTTTGTCCATCATGAAAAAATAACTCATTGTACATGAATTGACCATAATAGCCATTAAACATCGAAAGTTGTTGATTGCCATGAGTCGGGTCATCGGTTCCGTCTATATCTATGGTAATCGTTTTGCGCCCTTTCAGTGTGCTTATATATCTATCGAGCCAGGCATAGCACAAGGCGAATAAAGTTTGTTTGTTAATATCGTTTTCGAACCGCGAAAGGGTGGGTTGTGAAGCTAAATCACCATCAAGTATATCTTTATAAACAGGATCATGCTGCAAGTGTAAAACATCGTTACAGTCTTCATATCCTTGCATGAGCATGAATACGCGTTGTTTGAGGAGTTTCTCCTTGCTATGTACAGTGCGAAACGGATCACGCCGATCCGGGATAATGTTGGCATAATAATGTAACAGCTTATGCTTACGCTCCAGTTTTTCCAATAATAATAATGCGCCATCAGAGCTGATCAAATCGCCGCTAAAATCATACAAAACGGCTTGGGTATTTCGATAAAATGCGGTAGTTTTACTAGCCATAAATTGGGTGTAAATAAAGTGATTGTTTTTTTTGTTTAGACACCTTAAAAATAACACTTTATACCCAATTTTACTATTCGTGCAATGAATTTTTCAGGTTAAGACGTCCGTAATGCATATATTTGTAGTGCAAACCGTTGCAAAACCTAAATTATTATTAACATTTTAATTATTGATCATGAAAAAATTATTGATTTTATTCTGTATGGCGCCACTGCTGTTTGCATGCAGTAAGGGAGATTTGGTTGATCAGACACAAGAAAGTCCTGCCACAAGATCGCTGGGTCGTGGAGATTATTATTACATCTCGTCTGATGACAATATTCGTTGGGTAGAGCTCTTCACAAGGCAGCATGGTAGTAGTGAAGTTTTTCGTGAAATGAGAGTAGCAGGAAAAGACTCCCGCCGGTATTTTGACGTATACAACGATGTCGCAGAAGCATATTTGAGAGTGTACCCAACCAATGACTTAAACCTATATGCTGAAATTCGTTACTTACACACATCAAATTTCAGTATCATTCCTGATAGTGAAAAAATATTTTATGTTGGAAATTGGAAGAATATGCATGCGTTCTGCTATAAATCACTAAATGGTGGACCTTACGGTTTTGACGTATCGATCGATTTTAGCACTGGGAATAACTAACTAAAAAGGAGCTAATTAGCTCCTTTTTAGTTTGCACATTGCTTGCAGCAAACCAAATATCTGATCTTGTACAAGCCTAACCATCTTTTTGTTAACACAACAATGGCTTTGCGCTTGTTGCTGTGGCTACACCCACAATAATGCGCCGTTCTGTGCCAAATCGCGCCTTTACCCTCCAGACTAACTGCCTCGGCTGTCATTTCTCCTTTTCTGCTGAAATAAGTGTTGTTCATGATAAGTTATTTATGATAATTTAGGTGTTGAATAAGAACAAATATATTATAAAGCAATTGTTATTAGGGTATGATCCACAAGAAAAAAAGATTTCCTTGGAAGATTCCCAGTCCTTTCGAAGTTTCAGATAATATTTTTCCGGACGTAAAAGGAAGTTGCATTTTCAATTTGCTTCACAAAGGTATTCGCCGGTCGGCAACCGGTCAAGGGTAAAGTAAACTTTAATCTTTTTTGAACACTTTTTTCGGGGTGTTGTTCGCGATCCACGCCCACCACCCAAAAAAACCATTAAAAAAAATCAAAGCCCTTGCCCACTTCCCGACCTTTGGAAAGAGGGTTGTTTAGCAATTCAAAAAAGGGAAAAAATAAATTTTAACGCGGTCGATTATCTCGCATTCTTTCCCTTTGTGTATCTTCCTTTCTTGATTGGTCTTTCAATTCATTAATTTGCTTTTGACGCTGTTCGATCCGTTCGTTTTTTTCTTTTTCGTATCGATACTTAATTTGAACTATCCGGGCTTCCTGAATACAAAAAACAATAATGCAAAGGCAAAAAACGATAAAAGAAACTATTATGCGTGTACTCCATTTCGAAAAAAGAACCCATTCCCTGATCTGTTGGTAAAAGCAGGAGTGATAAAAGTTTTTCCCGGTATTATCAGAGATAAGTTGCTTTATATTTGTAAATTTATCTTTGAAACTCATGAAATTTTATTTTTAAGATTTTATAAAACCCCCTGCCTGAGTGTCTATGGATTAATTTTATTGGGTTTTATAACAGGCAGGGGGCGCGGACGGTAAACCGCCCTTACGACACAGCCATACTAATGTGTCGCCTTTCTTCATCCCTCTTTTTCATATTGCCAGTTAATATTCTTATTTGAGAGTAGATTTTTTATTTCTATCGCTTCAAAGTTTTCTTTATAATAATTTATTAGCTTGTGTCTTCCCTTTTTGTGCCACTTTACGAGAGTTATTTGTGTACAAATATCATGCTTAAATAGGCAGATAAACACAAACTTTTTGTTATATCGGTATTCTATAATCGCGGTGTATTCCACCGATGAAAGCATACCCCATATTTTTAAAAAAGGTTTTTAGTTCGTTTTCAGAACGTCCAAGTAGGTTTTGAACATGATTATAGGGAGGAATAAAATTATCCCTAAAATCCCGAAATAATTCAGATAGAATCATTGCTTTTTTGAAGTTTTAATCCTTGTTTCCCTACTCTCCAAGGGGAAATTAAAAAGAAAAGCGGTAGGGTATTATCCATGTACGCTCAGGGAACCCGACCAAGGGCATACAGAACGAAACAGGAAACACCCCCCGCCATAAGGCAGGAAGCATTTTCACTGTTCATATTCTGTATGTGGAAATAACAGGCAAGCCTGTTAAGTTGGTCTTTTTCCCTGAATACTACTTAGCTAAACGCTTTCCAATATGTCTACCTGTTCCCTACTAAACAGGTTTATATCTCATTAAAGCGGTAGGGCAATTTGCCTAAATCGCAAGTCCAGGGTATCCCGACCCCACAAGCACGAATATAGGAAACGCCCACCGCCATGTAGCGGTAAAACGTTTTTAACCTTTTCGTGTGCTTGTTTGTAATTGGGATATTTTGGACTTGCACAAAAAAAGCAAAAACGCTTTATTTTATGATATTTTCATTACAAAAATAATTATTTTTTACCGAATCCGAACCAAGGACGTTTTTTTGTTGTACTTGCTTCTAACATTTTTGTAGTATCTTCCTGTCTTAAATATGTTTGTTCTGTTGTATGGGCTATACCGGTCAGTTTGACGGTTGCATCTGCTTGTAGCTTAATGACTGTTTGCAGAGCTTCTTTTACCTCTTGCATATCATTTGCAATAATATCATTACTTTTTGGGTCTATACCGGTACGTTCAAAATAACCCAACGCCTGGGAAATAAAATCCTTTTTTGTTAGATTGTATTTTTTGCAAAATATATTCAGTTTTTCTGCAGTCTCCCGGTCTATTTTAACCGTTGTATCTTGTGTAGAGTCTGTTTTTTTCTTTGTTGTCTGCATGTTGTTTTTGTTTCGTTGGTATACTTTCAAAGTATACCATAGTAGTATACCTTTTAAAATATTGACTACAAAGATATAAGAATTATTTTATAAAGCATTAGTATACTGAAAATATACCCAAAAAAAGACTTCAAGTATACTATTTTATATTAAAATCTTCTTGTAATACATACCGGATAATAGGAGGTATTTCTTTGCGTGGATAATCAAGTATTTTTTTATCTATCTTTTCTCTGACTTCAATGGCTAATTGAGGATTAAGCATTAGTTCTGTCTTAATTCTTTTTACAAACTTTTTATCACGAGGAAAAAAACTTTCTAATGTTGTCATAAGACCATTTATTGTCATGGTGACAATGTTATAATCTATTTTAGCCTGTTCTTCTGTTTGCTTTAAGTATAGGTAGAAATCTATTCGATCTTCTATTTTATCATTTACTTTCCATGTAAAATAAATATCTGCAACCCCATCATCAAAAGACTGTTTCATCTCTTTTTGTGCAATATCAAGAACGTTCTTCTTAAAATCAAAGAAACGGCTATATTTATCTTCTAAGCCTAACATTTCCCGAAGTTCTTTCATGTCCAAAAAGAAATAACTTGTATTTCTGTTTCGATACATGCAACAAAACTCATAAAAACGTTGTGTATAACGACTTCCGAAAGTTAAAGCAACTGTCAAATCAAGTGTTGTAAAGTTTGCTGCAAGTTCGACCAAATAAGGCAAGATCAATTTAGATACTTCGACCTCATAAACGTTTGATTTTTTCATGTGCTTTGCATAATTGATGAAGTTACAAACATACCACTCTTCGGAGTTCTCAAAGGTCATTTGTTTTCTATTGAGTGATTTTAGTGAATTATATACTTTTGTACGATTATCCCGACCATTTATACATTCATCGAGTTGGGAGGGTGTTAGTGTAACTATAAGATTATCAAATAAATTTCTGTCACCTTTATTTGTTTCAATATAGTTTTTACGAACAGTGTATATGATCTGATAAATACACCGTTTTTCTATTAAATCGAACTTATAACGCGCCTTAGTAATAACATTGTCTTGAGCTAAAACAAGCTTTTTCTCTTTCATAATTGCAAAATTATGTAAATAAGCACAAATGTGAGGATAAAAAACGAGCTTCGCAAATTATACTCGTAAAAAGTTTCCAAATCACGTAAATTGCTCGTTACTTCACGTAAATTGCTCGTTACTTCACGTAAATTGCTCGTTTTTGATCTCTCAGAACCTGCATGAATAAAGGCTTTGCGAGGTACGGAAAAAGGTACTCAAAAAGTACTAAAAACTACTAGTAATATAGTGCAGTTATTTTTTTGAGATTATAAGATAATAAATACATGAAATCTGATCGAAAAAAACAACTCTGGTAACCAGCGGAGCGGGAATATAACTTTTTTAGGATGTGTTAAAATATGTTCTAAAATGTGCATATAGGTTAAATAAATTTGTCAAATTGGCAGATAGTCAATGCCTTACTGTTTCGTTATTGACCAATGCTATTTAATACAGTCCGGACGGTACTCGAACCCGCACACCCTACTTTAGACAGAGAGGGAACCGAACCCCCGGAACATAGATTACTTTCTAAACTCATTTAACTTTGTTGATTTATCCCCTGTTTCCTTTTGGTATTTCTTTTCTAGTTCTTCCGGTGTGATCGGTCGCATAGTGTGTTCATGAAAAAAATTACCACAATCGAGGCAAACCCAATAATGAACAATGCCATGACTGAGCGATAAATTCCAACTTCCGCAAGTACATTTTATTGTTATCATAAATATTGTGCAATCATGTGATTATTGCTTACATACCTAACAAAATATACCGTTTCTTCTTTAGTCTGGTAGATATTAAAAAACACATACCAAGAAGTGTTTTTATTCCTTTTGAAAGTTGCGTAAAACATACCTTTCCCGTACTTATTAAAGTATTTCGGTGCAACTTTTTTTTGTTTGTTTGGCAGGTTGTTCTCTATCTCAGAAAACAACCCGTCTGCATATTGCAAAGCCCTTTCAAAGAATCCAAAATATTCTTTTTGATAAAGGATTATAGACAATTCCTTAAAATAGTGCCTAACTTCTGGTACAAATAAAACTTTCATTGTTTTTTATAAATTTCTCTCAAATCCTGTTCAATACCTTTCATTAATTCGTCTTTTGTAATGCCTCTTGCAAAATCTTCCGGCAAATCGTCTTTCCTTGTCAGAACAAATGTTTCTGTTCGTCCCCTCTGAATAACTATTGTTTCAGTTCTTGCCGTATCCAGATATTTTTTCATATTGTTGCGTAATTCCGCCGAACTAATAACTTTCATAGCTGTAAATTTAATTATTTCTCATTTTCTTCCGGAAGTTCATTAAATGGTTGAACCCTAAATAAACTGTTTTTATATTCGATGATAATCGTTTCCTCATTATCTGCCATATCCAAATATTTATCTATATCATTACAAAATTCGTCTGATGTTAATATCATGTGATTGAAATTTGATGTACATTATAATGTACAAATATAGTATTTTTTTATTTATCATTGAAATTGTAATGTACATTACAAGAATTAATTTTCTTACTCCTTATTAACGCCTCGAACGAAAGAAAAAGCAATCATGCAGAAAGTGGAGGTTTTGAGCGTTCTAAAACCTTTTTCATAATTTCAATTATCCGGGATTCCTGAATACAAAAAACGATAACGCAAAAAAAAGACACTATTAATTTTAGAGACGGATTGATAAAGTTAAAATCCTTTATAATGGTTTTCAATAAATTTTTAATTTAATAGTAGCATTATGCGTTAGTAATAGAGTAATTAATTATTGAAAAAAAAATATTGAATCTTATATTTTAATAGAAAGGCATGTTTCAATACTGTTATCGTTCGATTAGTCTTAAATAATTTTTTTGAATATGATATTATCAATTTTAGCAATTGTAGTCCCTGTCCTACTTTGGTTCATTGACAGGTGTGATAGGAAAAATAAGCAGGATTAAATTATCGTTTTCTTGCTCCTTTTAACGCCCCGACCGAAAGAACCCAGTCCCCTGATCCGGGCAACCTGTCGGTAGGCCCGACCCATAGGGGAGGGGTTTTTCTTCGGATGCGTTAAGCAGTCGAAAAGAAAAAGTAAGAGGAAACCGGGCTTCACCCTGTTTTCCTCTTGTCCTGCGGAGCTTAACAACTGTTTCACAGTCGTATATAAAAAATACATGTAATTTTATTTCAATTGTCATATTTTTTATATATTTGTAAATCAATTAGTTTATGTAGTTAATTACAATTGTTTTCACAATTATGAATAAGCAAACAACGGTTACCATTGACCAAGAAGCCGCCCAAAAGCTGGAACGGCTCAGTAAATCCAACGGAGTGACAAAGAAAGAATTTATTTCCCAAGCGTTGGATTATTTCGAGCGTTACGGTATTAATCCGGTGAAGCATGAAAGCCCTGCACAGGAAATGCAAAAACTAATTAAACGTGTTGATCAGATTATCGCTTTCATCCGTAAACAGGAGCAGGATTTTTTACGTCCGGCCTGTGAAGCCATCAACAAAACCGAAATAGACATTCAGCAGGCTTTCCCCACTCTTTTACGGGAAGATAATTTTAAGCGGCTTCTGGGTGAGTTCGTGGAGTACGTAGATGCCAAAGACAACCAAATTATACAGCGTGAGAATGATATCCGGGAAATAAAAGCAAAAATTTATGAAGTGTTAGGAATGAGTTAACCATGAATATCAAAATACAAGGTGGCGGGGGTGGTGTATATGCCAATACAGGCAGTTGTGTGGGTGTTACAACTTACCTGCAGCACGAAGATCTTAACCGGATGAAAGAGGGTAAAGAGATAGAACCTTTTTTCAATCAGGAGCGTGACCGGGTCAGCGCAAAGGAAGTAACTTTTAAGATCGATAATAATAAAGCCAAGTTAAGTAAATCAGATGCAAAGTTTTATGTTGTCATTGTCAGTCCGTCCAAGGATGAACTTACAGCAATGGGAAAAACACCTGCAGCACAATCCGAAAAGCTAAAAGAGTACATCCGCGAGGATGTTATGCCTAAATATGCGGAGGGTTTCGGAAAAGGTCTACATGCAAATGATATAGAATATTATGCAAAAGTCCATTATTCCCGTGATAAAGGTGGATTAACGGACATGCACGCCCACATCATTATAAGCCGTAAAGACCGCAGTAATACAAAAAAGTTAAGCCCCCAGACTAACCATACCGGCAAAAAGAATACCGGCAATGTAAAGGGAGGTTTTGACCGTTCCGGCTTTTTCCAATCCTGTGAAGAATCTTTCGACAAGCGTACAGGCTTTGACCGTGATATAAAACAAAGCTACCAGTATCAAAATGCGATGAAGAACGGCACACCGGCACAAATCCGGCAGGAAGTTGAACGTGCAGCGATACAGCAACATGGACGTGCACGAAAAGAAAAATTATTTAATGACCTGAAAGAAGCCGAAAAAAAATATAATAATCAGAATGAGAAAAAGGATCTATCCAACCTGATCCAAGCTGCAAAAGAATCTGAAAAAAAGCATGCAGAACCGAATCGCCCGCAGTCCGTACAACTGGATGAAGGGAACAGCCGGAAGCCAAATATTGATGACGAGATAGAAAACAGCCGGAAGCGTAAGAAAGGCCGGGATTTTGGAATGATATAAAATAAAAAGTGATGTTTTGGGATAACATAGAAAAACATAAAAGCACCTTGAAAGGCATTGTTTTAGTGTTGGCGTTGCTTACAGCCGGAGGGCTGTTTATCGTGGCTGTATTCAAAATTATAGCGTTTGTATTTAATGCTGTCTGGCCTATCTTAAAATTGCTCCTCGAACTTTCTGCTTTGTTCGGTGTGGGTTACTTTGCTTATAAGTACTTTCGGAAAAATACTGCAGAGCCACCAAAAGCCGAAGAACCGGAAGAAGTAAACCCGGAGTTAATACGTTTACAAACAACGGGAACCCCTTTAATAATCGGGAATCCATACCGAGGTATTTTTGTTATAGGCGCTGCCGGTTCCGGTAAATCGGAAAGTATAGCCGTTCCGTTATTATCCGAGTTCATCCGTTTAGGTTTTTCGGGTCCTGTGGAAAAAACGGTAAAATAGACCCCTTAAAAACGCAGTAAAATGACCCTTGCGAAACGGTCGAAACTGACCCCATTGGAACGGTTGAAACTGACCACCGAAAAACGGATGAAAGTTACCCCTTAAAATAGTTCAATCAAGTTGTTCTTGTACGGATAAAAAGGATTGATTTAGTTCGCTTGCAAAAGCAAACTAAAACTTTAAGATTTATGCCTAATAGAACCATTACAATGAATAAATTAAGAACAATTATCCGTTTGTATGAAGCTCAGACAGGGCTCAAGCCTATTGCCGGGATGGTCCACATCTCGCGCAATACCATCAAGAAGTATATCCATACCTGGAACAGTCTGGATATGAGTTTTGAAGAATTTATCTCCAAAAGTGATGCCGAGTTGCATGAGTTGTTTTGCGTCTGCCATCAACCGTCGCCCCCTAATGCTCGTCAAGAAAAATTGCAGGAACTTTTGCCGGATATTTGTAAAGCGCTTAGTAAAAAAGGAATGACCACCTTAAAACAATGGCAGGAATATATTGAAAAACATCCTGAGGGTTATGGCTTGACACAGTTCCGACTTGCTTTGCAACGTTACCGCCTGGTCAATAATCCAACCATGCGCATGGAGCATAAGGCCGGCGATAAAATGTTTGTAGACTACACCGGATCGAAGTTGTGGATTTACCCTCATGGAGAGTCACCCCGTCAGGTAGACGTCTTTGTAGCCATCCTTGGATGTAGTTTATTAACCTATGTTGAAGCAGTTGCAGGTCAAAGCAAAGAAGACTTTATCTCAGCTTGTGAAAATACGTTTTACTACTATGGAGGAGTTCCTCAAGCTATTGTCTCGGATAACCTGAAAGCAGCAGTAACTAAACCCGGACGTTATGAATCTCTGCTTAATGAAGAGTTCGAGCGTTTTGCCGAACATTATGGCGTAACCGTTGTTCCGGCTCGTGTGCGTAAGCCTCGTGATAAATCCCATGTAGAGAATGCCGTTAAGTTGACTTATAAAGATATTTTTACCCATATCGAGTCCTTACATTGCCCGGATCTAAAGAGTTTGAATGCTGCTATCCGTTCTGCCTTGGAGCTCCATAACAACCGTCCAATGACCAACCGCAAATACTCCCGTCGAAGCTATTTTGAAGATATAGAAAAAGATACGTTGGGCTCTTTGAACCCTATCCGCTATCAAATCAAAAAGCATGTAATGGCTACTGTCGGAAAGGACGGATATGTCCGTTTACGGGAAGACATCCACTTCTATAGTGTGCCTTACATCTACATCAATAAAAAACTTAAAATATCTTACACAGCCAGCGATGTGTTTATTTATGATGGATATACTTGTGTGGCAACTCATGTTCGCGACCGTAAGGAGTTCCGACATACCTTTAAACCGGAACATCTTAGTCCTAAACACAAAGCTATCATGGAATGGTCTCCGGAAACGTTCCTTGCTCAGGCAGCAGAGATACACGAAGATGTTGAATGCTATATCCGTAAAATACTGGAAACAAAACGATATATAGATCAGGCAAACAAGATCTGTTCCGGCATATTGAATCTAGCTCGTAAAGTTGGTCCTGCCCGTCTGGCGGCCGCCTGCCGTTTAGCTAACAGCTATGGACGGTACAGTTTCCTTGAGATACAGGATATACTGAAAACCAAATCGGAACAAATCGAGATAGAGGAAGAAACTGCCAATATTCCTGAGCATGAAAACATAAGAGGCAAAGATTACTATGAATAATTACATAAAAATGAGCTGACTGTAATTTTAAACAAATCCAAAATAACAAAGAATTATGAATAATCGAACATTAGAAAAACTACGTCAGATGCGTCTATATGGGATGCATGACGCTTTTAAGACATCTCTGGAGAATACGCTGAAAGAGCAGATGACACAAGACCAGTTTATTTTCCATTTAGTATCCAGTGAATGGGATAATCGTCGAAACAGGGCTATAGAAAGAGCCATTAAGGCGGCAAACTTCCGTTATAATGGCTGTCTGGAAGATATAGATTATACCTTTGAGCGCGGACTGGACCGTAATCAAGTGGACCGTCTGGCGGCCCTCGAGTTTATTAAGGAAAGCAAGGACATGCTTATAACAGGACCTACAGGAACAGGTAAAAGTTATTTAGCCACAGCTTTAGGATATAAGGCCTGTCAGGATGGATACAGGGTATTTTACGCCAGTACGGCTAAACTTATGAGTCAACTAAAGATTGCCAAGGTAAAAGGAACAATCTTAAATGATTTTAAGCGAATAGAAAGAACCGACCTGTTAATACTGGATGACTTTGCCATGCAAACCTTCGATTCTCAGTCCAGAGGAATACTAATGGATATCATAGAAGACAGACATCAAAAACGAGCAACGATCATCACTTCACAGGTGCCGGTAAAGGCATGGCATGATGCAATCGGGGAAAAGACAGTTGCCGATGCAATCCTGGATAGGTTGGTACATCATTCTTTAAGAGTCGAACTGTACGGAGAATCAATCAGAAAAAGAAAAACAAAGAATGAAAGCAACTTCCAATGATAATTTTAAATGGACCTGTAAATGATATTTTAATATGAATATGTATTTTTGCAAAAGAAGTGGACCCGAAAGAAGGGAAAGCTAATAAATTAATAGAAGTTTAACTCGGGCTGAATCTCCTTCCTTTTGGACCCCAATCCCGAGGACAACTTGTGACTATTTTGAAAGGATAACTTTAGGTGGTCATTTTACTGCGTTTTTTAGGGGTCATTTTATCCGTTTTTTCCA
>JAWQRP010004176.1:0-12255 GCA_033557875.1 Quadriops clusia | reverse complement strand
TTAGAAAGGAAGAGAAAATCATTGTTGTACCATTATTACAATAAAAATTTTTTCCTAATAAAAACATTCTTTTAAAGCAAACACAAAATTTTAAATGGTGTACTTCTTGATCTATGCGTTTTTATAATTCGTTTTTTCTCTCTTGGTTTTTGAGGTCTGGTTTTTAATAAAAATTAAAAATCTATTAAATTAAATTAGTGTAAAACGTCGAATAATAAATGTAATTTCATATATTTTAGATTTAATATATTTTTAAATTATATTAAAATCCAGACCTTAATTTAACCTTTATAAATGATATTAAATAATTTATCGATCAAAAAAAAATATATTAAAGCTGAAAACAACATCCAAGGCATCTATGAGAAAAATCAAAGATGTCATGAATTTGAAACAAAAGAACTGGCGGCCATGTTTGACAGTTTGTGTTTACTTGAAACTAATTTTTTCATTTAGAGAAAATTTAGGGAAAAACTTGAGAAACAGTTGTAAGTCAGGCACAAATGTCGTCTCTGCACGTTCAAGTTCACTCGGCAAGCAAAATTTTTACTTTGAAACTTAAATATTTCCTTATTTATCAATATTAACTTTGGCTTAATTTGGAGTATTGTTGTCATGGGACAGACAAAGACAAGGCTATGCAACAATGCGTTGGTTAGAAAAGAAGAGAATATCTTTGTTAAACCATTATTGCAATTCAATTTATTCCGATCTTCAATTTGGTTTAATATTGCTTATTCAGTAACTGAATAATTTTATAATTCTGATTCATGTCTGTACTTGTAAATAAAAGTAAATGTGCATTTTGTACTTACAAAGTTTGCACTTTGTTCTTACAAAGTAACGTACTTATTACAAAGTAATGTACTTATTACAAAGTAAAGTACTTACTACAAAGTCTTGTACTTATTACAAAGTACGCACAGCCAGATAAGAAATAAAATATACAGATTTAAGCAACCAGACATTCATATGGCATACACATTCACTATATTTACAATGGCCTCTGGTTGCCTATACCACAGACCTGTATATTATAAATGTTACTTGACCGTACCTACAAAGTAATATACTTACAAAGTAATGTACTTATTATTATGCCGTCGCATGTGTACCGCCAAGTACGAAGACGAAGCAAAGCTCCGATTGCAAACCAAACAAAGAAAAGGTTTCTCCCCGGTATGTTTCCGCAAATGTACGTTCAACGATGACGATTGCGTGAAGTTTTTGTCGCACACCTCACACTTGAATGGCTTTTCCCCAGTATGAGTCCGAATGTGTTTCTCCAAGTAAGTCGCCCTCGTAAACATACGATCGCACAGCGTGCAATTAAATAATTTTTCCCCGGTATGTGTCCGAATGTGCTCCTGAAGGTAAGCGGCGGTTGTGAACTTCTTGTCGCAGGTGATGCAGGTGAATTTCTCGCCTGTGTGCTTGATCATGTGCGTTTGCAGCTCGGAAGCGTAATTGCAAATTTTATCGCAAAGCGAACATTTGTATGGTTGCCTTCCCGTGTGTTCTCTCATGTGAACCGTCAGTTGAGACGAGTGTGAAAATTCTTGTCCGCAAACTTTACAAGGAAATTTTTCTCCCGTGTGTTTCTTCATATGAACGGTTAAATGCGAAGATTGCGTAAAGGCCTTATCGCACATCGTACACATCCAAGGTCGGTCCCCCGTGTGCGTCTTCAAGTGCGAGTTCAAGATGTACCCGCTACTGAATTTTTTATCACAGTAAGTGCACGAGAACGGCTTTTCCCCGGTATGCGACCTCATGTGCACCTGGAGGTCCGAGGCTTTGATGTATTTTTTATCGCAGCAGCTGCAAGCGTACGGTTTCTCTCCTGTGTGAATCCGCATGTGGACCGTTAGCTCGGCTGTTATCGTAAACCTTTTGAGGCAAACCGTGCATTGGAACGGTTTCTCTCCTGTGTGCCGGCGGATATGCTCCCGGAGATGCGAGGAATGGTAGAATTTTTTGTCGCAATACTTACATTCGAACGGTTTTTCTCCTGTGTGTGTGCGCATGTGGATTTTGAGGTTTGCGTTCTTCGCGTATTTTTTGCCGCAGAGCTAAAAATGGAAAACGTTATTTTTGTTTTATTTTATTTGTTTATTTTATTTCGTTACTATTGCAATGTACTAATAACTGCAACAGTAACGTAACATTATTTACTATAAGTGAATTAATAGTTTTATTATTATTATTTTTCATTTTTACTTATTGTCTTGACCCTCAAATTATTTTTCTTATTTACTTTTCTTTGGGTATATTTGGGTCTACCTTTATATAAATCACTTCATTTACTGTTGAATTTTTTTTAATATTTTAACTGATGTTTCGCCCGTCTTTGCGGGCTTCCTCTGGAGCACATTCCTTTAAACCTTACTCTTCTTTTCTTTACAATTATTATTTTAGGACATTCACATATAACATTTAAAATTTTTTTTTTTCTTTTTTTTTTGTTGCAAAAATTTTGAAAATGTTATATGTGAATGTCCTAAAATAATAATTGTAAAGAAAAGAAGAGTAAGGTTTAAAGGAATGTGCTCCAGAGGAAGCCCACAAAGATGGGCGAAACGTCAGTTAAAATATTTAAAAAAATTCAACAGTAAATGAAGTGATTTATATAAAGGTAGACACAAATATAGCCAAAGAAAAGTAAATAAGAAATATTATTATTATTGCTATTGTCATAAAATAATTATTAACTAATTACAGTATGATTATTTTATGTGTATGAATACTGTAGGTATGTATGTATATGAATACGGAATTATAGTGCTGATAAATAATAATTAATTCTGGCTAATTTAAACAATAATTATTTTTATATTCATTTGGATACTAAGTGCTAAAATAGGTATATAAAAATTTAATTTTCTTCTCCTGGGTTCCTTGGGTCTCCAATTAAAATTATTATTAATTAAGTATAGAGTTTTAATTGGAGACCGTAAAAACCCAGGAATAGAAAATTAAATATAGAGAAACAGATCAAGAAATAAATCTAGCATAAATTAAAAGGTACATAAAAATATTTTCCCGACGTTTCGTTTAATAAAACATTATTTCAGGGTATATCAAAAGTTAAATATAAGACAACAATAATAATAATAATACGCAATCCTTGATAAAGTAAGCAATAACTATAAAATTTTTTAACATTAACACATTGAATGCGCATGTCACGAATGTGTGACGGATCGTTTTTTGGCGCAATGCGCACGGCACTGATCTATGACAAGTTTCGCTTAATTTAAAAAATCATAGAGTGCACAAATCAAGCTTGTGTGACAGATCAATTTTTATTCGTTTTGTTGGGTATACATGTAATTCGCCTTATGTTGCTGAATTCTCATATTTTATATAATAAGTACTCCTGGCGGAAATTATCTTTGTATGACTTCATACTCTCAGTGTTGAAAAATTATTGAATATTGGGGCGACAACAATTCCTACTAGAGTGAGAGACATACATGACAACATAAAGAGCATTTTATCTTTATGAAATTTTGAAAAATATAACCAAAATTTTAAGAAATCTGAAAAGTTAGAAACCGATTCAAAATTTCCACGACGGGATAGATATACGTTGTTGTTAACATTAGAGAAGGACGCATGGCAATGTTTACAAACAAGTCTGTTTACTAGTCAGCCACCTTATAAATTAGATTAAATTAATTAAATTTGAACTTTCCTACTTTTGAATTATATAACATTTTTATACACAACAAATAAATAAGTTTAAAATTAAAGCTACTTAGTTAACATTTCTAAAAATTTCTGTGAATATTATTTGTTATGTCTTTTAAAATTTATTGAAATCTTTTCATGAGTCCATGAATACTCTTTTATACTAATTGTTATCTGTTTTACAATTTTCAAAATCAAACGTGTTATTTTTATTGTTATTGTTAAAATTACAAAAAGAGAAGACAACTTGTATAAAAAAGAAGTTGGGATTTTTAATACATAAAACATAAAAAACTTCAATAAATTTTAAAAGAAACAACAATATGAACAAAATTTATAACTAATTAACTTTAATTAATTGCCTTTATACTTAAAATTGTTTTTAATGTAAAACTTATTTTATGTTATATACAAAAACTTAATATAATTCGAAAAATAGCATTATAATGTCAATATAAATAATTTATAACGTAGGACATTTGAAATTTAATTTGTTTCACATAATTAGTATTCCTTGAAGAAGTTTATAAGAAATAATGGCACGTTAGGGCTATTTAAATAATTTTAATTTACAATAAAATTTCCCCGAGAATAATAATAAATAAATATTGTAAAGTCTGATATTCAAAGTGTACTCGAAATAAAATAACATGACACGTAAAAATATACATGTTTATTATTTGTAAATAAGATAATTTCTCGTGCGTCAATTTTGTATGATTCCATTATTACACGCTCATCCACATAGCAGCAACCCAGGTAAATAATTTATAATACGACACGTAAAACCACAGATATCTGTGAAAAACACAATAACCAGGTGGAAATATTGGCATGACTGTCTAAATTTCCAGGAAACATAGTCCTGCCTGGCGTCGGTAATTGGTCTATGATATGGAAATAGACCGACGCCAAAGAAATGATTAAAAAAACAAGCGAAACTTGTCACTGATCAGTGTCGCGCGAATGGCCTCAAAAACGATCCGTCAAAAAAGCGTGATATGCGCATCCAATGTGTTTTAATAATTACTTATAAAAAAAATGAATAGTAAATAATTCCTAGCAAATATTATTACCTCACACGAATACTTATTAGGATCATCAACGATTATCGTCGTCTTCGTCTGCATCGACTCCAACTTAGCAGCAGCGGGCGTTAACGTAACATACTGCGGCAAAGGCATAGTCTGGGTCTTAACAGATTTCGTCGTAATATTCTTCTTAGGCGACTTATCCAATCGTGCAAATCCGGTCGTCGCCACGGAATCCGGGCTGGCACTCCGAGAAGTCTCAATATCCCCCAAATTAGTCGATTTCGACAAATCTTCGTCCTCCAAAAAGTGCCTCAAACTCATAAGAGCTGAGTTTTGCGTGCTCTCAGGCATTTGGTCCGGCACCGAGATCGTGTTGTTCGTTTCTATCGTGACGTTGTTCGTCTGAATCGTGACGTTGTTCGCTATTTCGAACTCGTTCAGGTTGGTGAAAAGGGGCGATGGGACTGTCGTCTTTGTCTGGAGGAAGTATTGCTGAAGGGCATTGTCGGATTGGAGGCATAACACTCGGAAGTCGTAGGCTATCCGGAGTTTGTCCACGCAATTTGTGCAGATAAATGAGGATAGGCCTTCTTTTGCCCATGTCTAAATCGGTTTATAGAATACTTATTAGTTACTCAATTACTTATTAATTAGTCAAAATAGAGGTATACCATAATAGGAGCTATTTACAATCATTAGACTAGAAATAAGTTGAAAATAAATACGTAGGATAACCAATAAATGAACTAAAACTAAATAAATTAAAACTGAATAAATAAAAATTGAATAAATTAAAACTAAATAAATTAAAACCGAATAAACTAAAACTAAATAAATGTTACGGCTAGCCAATGTTACAATAAATAAAAGAAATATAAATAAATAAAAAATTATAGAGAAGAATTGGTACGGTTACTTACAATTTCTTGGATGCAAGCGATTAATTTATCACTGAATTTGATATTATCATTATCAGCGGCTCCTGTGGAAGTCAAGGGGCACTCGATCCTCAAGCAGGTGCGACAGCACTCCGAAACGGTATAAATATTGTTCATTTTTTAAATAAATTTAAATTAATATAAATAAATAATAAAAACAAACATTGTGAAAGTAGCTGCAGTTAGTGCGGTGACAGTCAGTGGCAGCACTGCGCGACCGTTGCGCCGCTCACTTCACTTCGTGCGTTTGTCAACTTGCCCATCAATTAAAAACAATTAAGATTATCATATTAATAATGAATAACTCAAGTATTACCGCAACCATTCCCTTTAAAAAAATCGTGTCAATTAGTACGTAAATTCATTTATGTAAATTTTCACGTATTTCTCAAACTAGGCGAAGAAATGCAATTTCTAGTTTGAATTTCCCGCGTGAGATCGACAGCATTCTTTCCATTTTTCCGTAGTTGGCTGCTGTCATAATTTTTTGTCCACAAACAGTGGCGTAAATTAGGTTATACTTATGTCAAATCAAATAGTGTACGAGGAAAGAAATAGTCCAAATGGGCTCACAATCGAAAATATCTTCCACGTTGCCGATTGCTGCAGAGCCTGCCTCAGGATCGAATGCTCCTTGACTCCCACGAATGCTGAAGATGCCGATTCTATCAAATTTTGTGACAAATTGTTGGCCTGTGTGTCAGAAGTGGTGAGTTTTCTCCCTTGAATAACAGCTTTTAACCTTTTTCAAGTTTTTAACCCTTAATTTGATCAGTTACATGTTACTTCAAGTATTTCTTCTTTATTATTCACTTTAAGGGTAACCCACTTTAAGTGTTACCAGAGAGTTGTGTTACTCAACGTTAGTCAATATTTATATGATGTAAATCTTGACTACGCTTCTTCTTCACATATATCTTTTTAATCTTAATCTAAGTATGGTTAAGAACCTAACCAAACATAGTTCGGCTAGCCCATAGTTCTCCTATTTTGTTTATCGTTTACTATTTATTTATTCAAAGGAATGGCTCAAAGAAGGACTACCATCGTTAATATGTTCCACCTGCATAGAGCGACTCCGAGTCGCCTTCGACTTCCGAAACGTTTGCCTCCAATCCGACCAGACCCTCCACAGGTACATAAGCCACCTTAGCGATGACTCCAAATCGACGACGATACTCACAGGTCGGCCGTTGACGACTCCGACGAAATTCGACTTCAGTATTCCGACTTCGACGCAAGACAGCATTCCCTGCATCATAGAAGAACCACAAAATGCGGAATATTTGCACTTGAAGCACTTCCTGGACAACGAGGAGGAACTATCAAAGCAGGAAACTTTGGTAGAGGAGACTTTACGAAGCTCTAGTCCGGACACGACGATCACGAACAACTTTATCGCCAATCACTTCAACCCCGAGCAAGTGGTTCACATCCAGACTACACAGTGCAACGGGGTGCAAGTTCAGATACAAACCATTCAAACCGTGTCCCCGAACCAAACCGTCCAGATCCAGACGCAGCCGCAAACTCACCAAATCCAAACGGTCGCCACGCAGGTGCAACAACAGCAAACATCACAACAACACCAACAGCATCAACAACAGCATCAACAACAGCATCAACAACAGCATCAACAACAGCAACAACAACAACAGCAACATCAACAGCAACATCAACAACAGCAACATCAACAGCAGCAACAACAACATCAACAACAACAGACTCCCAGCCGGCAGGTGATAAAGAGGACAACTGGGATTCAAGTGAGGCCGCCGACTCCGACTTCTGCTGATCCCGATACTGCAGATTTGAAGCCGTTTAGATGCACGGTTTGCGGGAAAAATTATAGGAAGAACGCGAATTTGAGGATTCATATGCGAACGCATACTGGTAAGAAAACACTTTCTTTATTTGACGCTGTTTTTTAGTTGACACTGTTTTTTATTTAAGACTTTTTTTATTTGACACTTTTTTTATTTGGCACTTTTTTTATTTGACACTTTTTATTTGGCACAGTTTTTTATTTAACACTTTTTTTTATTAGTTCTTATTTTAATAGTTTTTCTTATTTTAATAGTTTTTCTTATTTTAATAGTTTTTCTTATTTTAATAGTTTTTCTTATTTTAATAGTTTTTCTTATTTTAATATATTTTCTGATTTTAATATTTTTTTTTATTTTAATATATTTTCTGATTTTAATATATTTTTTTTATTTTAATATTTTTTTTATTTTATTATTTTTTATTATCTTTTTTTTTACTATTGTTTTATTTTTTATTATTAATTATTGTTATTACTTTTTTGTGTGTTAATGGTATTTTAAATGACTATTTAAAATAAAAAGAAAAAGAATGAAACAATGATTTCTTTTTTTATTTGACCTTAAAATACCATTAACACACAAAAAAAATTTAATCAAAAAAAAGTCATTACAATTTATAAAAAAAGTATTATTATTACTTTTTAATATTTATATCAATCTCTGTCAAAAAATAGTTCCTACATTTCATAAAAGTTAAGAAAATGAGGAATTACTAAAACAAACATTTTTTAATTCGAAGAAGAATCGTAGATAATTTATAAGAGAAATGAATTATGTAAACTATTTCTAATAATCTGCTTGTAAAAATGAACTTATTCTTTTCGGACAGAAAAATTACTATTTTATTATTATTTGTCATATTTTATTATTACTATATTTTATTATTATTATATTTTATTATTATTATATTTTATTATTATTATATTTTATTATTATTATTATATTTTATTATTATTATATTTTATTATTATTATTTTATTTTATTATTATATTTTATTACTATTATTATTTTTACATATATTTTATTATTATTTATTATATATACACTATTATTTCTTATATTTTATATATACTACTCCTACTATTTTTAAATCTTTGATATTAGTGCATCTGCAGATTTTTGATTTTATTTAAAATTTTTCTACATTATTTAAAAGCTCGAATTATTAATTATAATTGCTCTATGTTAATTAAAGTTGCTCCATATTAATTAGAACTCATCCACATTAAATGAAAATTTTATTCCAGGCGAAAAGCCGTTCGAATGTAAATACTGCGAGAAACGTTTTTACCACTCGTCGCATCTCCGGGAACACATTCGGAGACATACTGGAGAGAAGCCGTTCCAATGTGCGGTTTGCAATAAGAGATTCACCATCAAAGGCGAACTTACAATGCACATGAAGTCGCACACAGGTAATCCCTTTAAATTTAAGACCTTTTAAATTTAATGAAAAAAAATTAATTTTTAAAAACAAATTGAATTCTTAAAATTAAATTAAATTCTTAAAATTAAATTGAAATCTTAAAATTAAATTAAATTCTTAAAATTAAATTAAATTCTTAAAATTAAATTAAATTCTTAAAATTAAATTAAATTTCCAAAATTAAAAAAGTGATTAAAATTAAATAAAGTTTCTAAAATTAAATTAAATTACTAAAATTAAATAAAATTTCTGAAATTAAATTACTAAAATTAAATTAAATTTTGAAAATAAAATTTTTTAAATTTAATGAAAAAAAAATTATTTTTTAAAAGTTTAAAAAACCATAATTAAATTAAATTCCTAAAATTAATTTATATTATGTAGGGTTACAATCACTAGGTTTGTAATTTTTTCTCGCAATCTTTATTTTTTCTCCTTTGCGTTACATGTTTCGGGGTTACAATCTCACCCCATCATCAGACGCTACAAAAATAAAAACACTGTTAGAACAATATTACAATTAATCTATATAAGTTTTCTTCTCACAGTGTTTTTATTTTTGTAGCATCTGATGATGGGGTGAGATTGTAACCCCGAAACATGTAACGCAAAGGAGAAAAAATAAAGATTGCGAGAAAAAATTACAAACCTAGTGATTGTAACCCTACATAACATAACATTACAGCTCGCAGGACAATATAACCATAATAATTTATATTACTACGTAAAATTAAATAAAACTTGTAAAATTAAATTAAATTTCTAAAATTAAATCATATTACTATACATAAAATTAAATAAAACTTGTAAAATTAAATTAAATTTTTAAAATTAAATTAAATTTTTAAAATTAAATTAAATTTTTAAAATTAAATTAAATTTTTAAAAGTAAATTATTAAAATAATATAAATTTTTTCTAAAATTAAATATTTTAAATTTAATGAAAAAAATTAGTTTTTTATAATTAAAAAAAATCCCTAAAATTAAATTAAAATTCTAAAATTAAATTACTAACGTTAAATAAAATTTCTAAAATTATGGTTCTAAAATTAAATTTCTAAAATTATAGTTCTAAAATTAAATTTCTAAAATTATACTTCTAAAATGAAATTTCTAAAATCAAATAAAAATTTCTAAATTTAAATTAAATTCCTAAAATTAAATTACTAAAATAAAATAATATTCCTAAAATCAAAATAAATATCTGAAATTAAATTACATTTCAAAAATTAAACTACATGAAATTAAATTCTCTCTCTTTCCAGGAGAAAAGCCCTATGCTTGCACCTGCTGCGACCGTCGCTGCCTCACCGCTGCCGACCTCAAAGTCCACATGCGGACCCACACCGGAGAGAAACCATTCAGCTGCGTGACCTGCGGAAAGAAGTTCGCCAGCACGTACATCCTAAACTCCCACATCAAAACGCACACAGGCGAAAGGCCTTACTCATGCCAGAGGTGCGACAAAACCTTCACACAGTCATCACACCTAAACGTTCACATGAGAAAGCACACCGGCGAGAAAGTCAGTTGTAAAAGATGTGACGCTAAATTCACACACTCGTCACAGCTAACTGTTCACATGCGAGAGCACACAGGAAAACAACCTTATAAATGCGCGGTATGCGACAAAGTGTGCAATTATGCATCTGAGTTACAGACTCACATGATGAGGCATACCGGGGAGAAGTTCACGTGCGAGACTTGCGATAAGAAGTTCACGACTTTCGCTTATTTGCAAGGTGAGTTTTGTTTTTTAGATATAGATAGATTGATAGATTAATAGATTGATAGATTGATAGATAGATAGATAGATTGATAGATTGATAGATTGATAGATTGATAGATAGATAGATAGATTGATAGATTGATAGATTGATAGATTGATAGATAGATTGATAGATAGATTGATAGATAGATTGATAGATAGATTGATAGATAGATTGATAGATAGATTGATAGATAGATTGATAGATAGATTGATAGATAGATTGATAGATAGAGTGATAGATAGATTGATAGATAGATTGATAGATAGATTGATAGATAGATAGATAGATAGATAGATAGATTGATAGATAAATTGATAGATAGATAGATTGATAGATTGATAGATTGATAGATTGATAGATAGATGGATAGTTACATTTTGATAAAATAATTGGATAGTTTAATTATAGTTTTTGCAAATACCAGTAAATTGTATAAAAAGATTACTAAATTGAAATTATTACATTATTATGATAAAATAAATTGCAGGTACCTGTCAATTAATTACAGGAATCTGTAGAAATATTCTAGGAATCTGTAAAAATATTGTAGGAACCTGTAATACCTACTAAAAAGGACCATATAATATCAGAAATAAATTTATCTGTGATAATATTGGTCAACAAACTTGATTCCCATTTATACTCAAATCGTTTTAATAAAGGACATAAATAAATATAAATTCAGATAATTATGAAATAAAGCAAATAACCATGAAGAAACCAAAAATAATTCTACAAAAAAATTATTCTTAATAATTCTACTAAAAAATTATTCTTAATAATTCTACCAAAAAATTATTCTTAATAATTCTACCAAAAAATTATTCTGTATAATTCTACCAAAAAATTATTCTGTATGATTCTACCAAAAAATTATTCCTAATAATTCTACCAAAAAATAATTTTTAATAATTCTATCAAAAAATAATTCTTAATAATTCTTCCAAAAACTAATTAATTTTTTCTATTGTTACAGAGCACACCCGAACCCACACAGGAAAAAACCTATCGACCTGCACGATCTGCGAAAGACAATTTACTCGCCACCAATACTTGGAGAAGCACATGCGGACTCACACGGGCGAGAAACCGTACACTTGCTTCTCCTGCGGAAAGAAATTTACCCAGTCTTCGAGCCTGAAGGTCCACATCCGGATTCATACCGGTGAAAAGCCATACAGCTGCGAGTTATGTGACCGACGGTTCACGACATCGTCGGACCTCTCGGCTCACAACAAAAAGCACAAAAACAAGTACATTAACTTATAAGCTTCGCAAGCTCCGGGAGAAAAAAGAAAAATCTGTGATTTAATTTTTTAATATTTAGAACAGTTTCCATGTGAAGACGTATGTAGTAAGTATTGCCATAACTATACACATGCTTGATGATTTGAGAGGAGACGGTGGCGACGAGAATATTCAATCGTAAGAATACTTATTCGTAAGAATACTTATTCGTAGGAATACTTATTCGTAAGAATACTTATTCGTAAGAATACTTATTCGTAAGAATACTTATTCGTAAGAATACTTATTCGTAAGAATACTTATTCGTAAGAATACT
>JAWQRP010004175.1:0-12256 GCA_033557875.1 Quadriops clusia | reverse complement strand
ATTTCCGTGAAGCTCAACGTATTTGACTACGTCCAATTTTTCTTTTGCAAGGTAGCATTTTCTAGAGTTCATTTTTGAATACTCAAGTTGCGACACAAAGAACTAAAGGTAGTGTTCGCTTGGAAGCAATCTACAAAAAGAACGTTTTCGGCAACAATATTTGATTCGTGAAACCCAGCAGGTGTTCACTTTCAGTAGGTTGCGCGAGCATAGGACAGCTGCGTGATGGCTTAGAATGACGCCCAATATTTTTACCTATATTTTTTCCGTCATTACTCGTGTTTAAGGGGCTTTTACACGATCAGTCTCAGTCCAGATTTAATTACCTATCAGTCCGGAATCGAGCGGTCTCTACAAAATATCGCATCAGTCCTCAGACTTATGCTTTTACACGTACGATTAACTGTCAGTCGGACTGAGACTGAGACTGATCTGATCGTGTAAAAGCCCCTTAATAGCCCTTTTACACGATCAGATCAGTCTAGCTATCAGTGTCAGTCTCAGTCCGCCTGACAGTTAATCGTACGTCTAAATGCACAATTCGATGGACTGGAGGCAGGACTGATAATATGGTCGAGACCTATTTTATTCCGTTCACTTCAAAGGAATTCTTATATGTAAACACAGACGCGGCGGCATGCCTTTCATTATTTTTCATAAATTATTGCCAGTGTCGTATAACCTCCCTATTCACACTTTATTATAACACCTTCTATATTAATATTTCAAAGAGTTTTGCAATATGATCAGCAAGAAAGCCCAGGTTGTAGTAGATTTTATTGAAATTTACAAAACTTCTACGAATTTGTGGAAGAAACCGGACTCTAATTACCACAACACAAAGATTAAGGAGGCTACCTACAGTACAGTCTTAGATAAATACTTAGAAATTGACACTCAAATTCGAAATTTCTACTTTGAAATCTTTAAAAACTTTGAAATCGCACCTCGAACTGAAGGTAGGTCTGAAAGTAGGACTGATCGTGTAAATAAACGCGTCAGTCAAACTGATAGGCAATAAATCTCAGACTGAGGCTGAGAGTGATCGTGTAAAAAGGGCTTAATACGCACCCTACATTTTCGATGAGAAAAATGAGAAAAAACTGCGTATTATACTCGAGATTTTACGGTAATAGTAAAATTGGTTACCTATATATCAGCGATGTAATACTTTACATCTACGATGTTCACATTGTTTTTTCCAGTTATTATATATTATATTCAGATATAGTCTCGGCTAATCGGTGAAAAGACACGCTCGGTATCCCTCCAGATATCACCTGACGACTACGAATTCCCGATTAGGAATGATGCAGATACTAATAAAACTGTGGGGTACAACCACATTAACTAACAACGTAGTATTTACGAATATTCAAAAAAACGTCCCTTACAGTTATTCTTAATCGCGAAAATAACAGTAACATTATGATGTAGGGCACGCTACCCCCTCGAAGACGGCATAAGCAACTATCCCCAAGCCTCAAGATAGTCTGAAGGAGAGCTCTTTAATGCATCTCGATCCTCTAGTGCAAGTTCTTTAATTGTCCTGCTTCCGACTCAAACATTTGTTGCAATCCAAAGATGGTGTCTTTAAAATTAGTACCACTTGTCGATGGTAAAACTAACTCTTACAGGTTATTCGGGGAGAGCGAGTGTAATAGCGGACGAGGCCGTGCTAGCAAGGGTAACTGGGCCGAGCGTGCCCCTCCCCATTGCAGTGCTACCGAACGGAGTGACGAGAGATCATTCTATGGGGGGAACCTGCCTGATAAGTTACTATTGTCATATAGATAGAGATTAAATTTTTTAACATCAATTCTAACAAGTGCGAAGCCCTTCCTGAAGTCAAACTGTTCTCTCGGTCAAGAGAATCGAGTTGATATCTGGGGACGAGGGATGTTGCTTGTGTTTTGTTGTGCCCTAACTCAAAAGGGTTTAAAGTCACACATTGCTTCTGGCCTTTCGTCCACGGACGTGTACGTCAATAATACCACTGCTGGTATGGGCTTTTTCAAAGTGGATAACCAAATCGCCTTCACATTCAAATTATTCGAAGTCAAGTCAAGTCAAGTGTCAAGTACGGTGCATAAAAGAAAGCTGTCCTTTCGTGGCGTCTGTTGTCTCTTGTAGGTCTCTTCTTTCTGGTCGAGGCTTAGGACTGCATTTAATTAAAAAGACCAAAGTTCCTATACTCATAATGATTAAAACTTTAATCAACAAAAAGGTCATTACAATTTATATAAACAAAATAAGATAACCCAGAGTGAAAATGGGAAATGAAGAGAGTAGACAGGAATCATTCTTGCAAGGCATAGAAAGAACACATGGAACAACCAGCAAAGAAAACATGAAGAATTTCATGGACATCAATAGAAAACTTATAAAAAGTATAAACAGAAGAAACTTTTTACTAACAATTAAAAGTCCAGAAAGATGATTCCTTAAGGTAGAAAAAACTGTCAACAAAGAACATAGGCGTAGGAACATTTATAAACAAGGGTTGTGGGATAGACTAAGCGCCTCCGAAGAGTTGATCTGGGCGAGGTCTTGCGCTCACGACCTCTTAAAAGCACTTACAAGGGAAAAAGTCTAAGTAGCACGAGATAAGACCGAGAGGGTGGAGCAAATGTTTGAGGATATAAGTGCCAGATTGAAAGCGATGGACACTAAGTTGGAACACTCCATGACGGAAATGTCCCAGATGAGACAAGAGAATGAGCAACTAAAAGAAACAGTCGGTAAGCAAGGAAGAAGGATTGAGGACTTGGAAAGGGAGGTTAGGCGAAGAAACTTGGTTGTCAAGGGCGTTGATGATAAGGAGAATGAAAAACCAGAAGAGACAAGGGAGAAGATGGCGGGAATAATGAATAATATTCGAGTAAGTAAGTAAGTGCAACACAGAAAGTGAGTTTGATGAGATAAGAATTGGACAATACAGAGAAAACGGGAAAAGACCAATACTGGAGAAATTGACAACTAGAAACAAAAAGATGGAAATTCTCAGGAAGTCGAAAGAATTGAAAGGCACGGATATATGGATCGATGAAGATTACACAAAGGATATACAAGAACAGAGGAAAATATTAATTCCCCACATGAAAGTAGCTAGAGATAAAGGATGCAAGGCCCTACTAAAATACAACGAGCTCATTATCAACGGCAAAGTGTATGATACAAGCGATACGAATCAGGAACAAATTATGGTTGAGACAGTGCCGGATGGAGAAGGTAATAGTAGAAAGAGAACGGTGGATGTAAGATCACCTGAGGGTGACTCCCTTCAAGAGCAATTGAGGAAGGTTAACCACACGGTAGAGTCAAAAAACTGATAAATATAAACTTAAAAGCACAGATGGATGGCGAGCATAGCAATGGAAAGGACAAGAGCTACGGGGGCTGGAACAGGCAAAAGACAGATGGGAGGGGGACGTGGAGGATGGGGACATGGAATGTGAGGATTGGGCGGAAAAGAAGAGGAACTGAACGAAGAATTTGCTCGATATAATTTGGATATATTGGGTATATCGTAAACAAAGAAGAAGGGAATGTGAGAAATCACACTAAGAAATGGAAGTCTCTTGATATACAGTGGGGTACCAAAGGACAAAAGAGCAGCGGCAGAGGTTGGATGCGTTATCAGTGGAGCTAAAAGCCCAGAAGTACAAGGATAGAGGGCCCACAATGAAAGAATTCTCACAGTGGAGTTCAAAAAGGGCAATGAGTATATGGCGGTAATAATCGTATATGGGCCCAGTGAAGATGAAGTTGCTGAGACCAAACATCATTTTTGGGAGGAATTGACTCTGATTACGGAGCAGTGCCGAGGGAGAATATATATGATGGGGGATCTTAATGGGAGGGTGGGGAAACAAGATGAATGGCACAAATCAGTAATGGGTAAACACGAGGAAGATATACGAAACAACAATGGTACAAGAATACTACAATATTGCCAACTCAATAACATGATAGTAGCTAATGGTTTTTACGAACACAAGGAAATACACAAATTTACTAGACAGATGGAATGCAGAAAGGAAAAGTCAATTATTGATTACATAATAGTGGAAAGACCAGAACCGTGGGAATATTAGAAATGTAAGAGTACACAGAGGAGCAGAAATAGATAGTGACCACTATCTACTCATAGCATACATAAAGCAGGAAAAAAAACAAAACAGAGAGATTAATGTTGTGAGAAGGAGGAAAGAGCTTGAGACAATAAGAACTTATAAACTAAAAGAAAGGGTAATACAGCAAGAAATGGAAACCAAGGAATAGAAACAATACGGAAATTTTCAAAAGAGAGTTAAATTTTTGGTACTGCAGAATAAACAAAGAACATGGAAAGGACTTGGGGAGAAACTAGAAAAAGACAGTAAGAGTAACCAGAAATTGTGTTATAAAGTGTTAAAAAGCCTTAGAAGTGAAAGGAATAGTCAAAGAACGGAAATTAAAGACAAAGATGGTAAAGTACTGAGAGAGGAGAACGAAATAATGAGACGTTGGAGACGGTATTTCCAAGAATTGCTAGATTGTGATGACGGTAATAGTACAAAGAAAGAGCTAAGATATACAGATAAAATGGAAGCGGAAGAAATAGATAATGACGAAATAACAATTGAAGAAAAGAAGGAATCTTCCAAAAAACTTAAAAATGGAAAAGCACCGGGGTATGATAAATTAACTACAGAAATGATTAAGAAACCTGGGGAGTAACGGAAAGAAAAGGAAAGGAAGACAATAAGGAGTGTAATAATTATAGAGGGATAACCCTACTCGGCACTGTACTATAAATTTACGAGAAAATACTGGAAGGAAAACTAAGACCAATTATTGATCCAACATTAACAGAATCCCAGAGCGGATTTCGGAAAGGACGTAGCACCCAAGATCATATTTTCACACTGAAGGAAATAATTAAGAAGACAACACTTAAGAGGAAATAAGTATATGTCGGGTTTATCGATCTGGAAAAAGCATTTGACAGGGTGCCAAGGGAAAATATATGGGAAAGCTTAGAAAGAAGAGGAGTCAGTAACAAGTTAGGAAGTTCCATTAAAAGCTTGTATAAAAAGAGTACCAATTACGTGAGATATAAAAACAGGAAATCGGCAGAATTTACTACCAAGGACGGACTCCGGCAGGGCGGGGTGATGTTTACAGTTTTTATGGATGACATTATCAAGAAGTGTAATAAAAGAACGAAAAATATGTTCTTAGGATACCGAAAGTAACAGAGGGTTGAAATATCAGAGTGTGCCTTCGCAGATTATATAACAGTATTAGTGAGTAGTGAGAGACAACTGGAGGATAACTTACGAATATGGAACGAGGAATTGCAAGAACATGGTATGAGGATGAACAAGAGTAAATCAAAAGTGATGATGATAGCTGAAGAAAACAAAGAGTTACACGTAAGAGTGGATGGTTGTGAATTGGAGCATATTCATGCGTTCCAATATCTGGGAATAATAATAGAAGATAATGGTGGACAGAATTCCGCCAGTTAAGCTAGTGGGGACACCTACAGAGACTTCAAGAGGAAATCTCTGTGAAGAAAGTATGGGAAACTAGAATACAGGCAAGGAGGAAGAGAGGCAGATCGAAGAAGACGTGGGACGGAATGATGGGGAAGATACTAAAGGAAAGAGGGAAACCGTGGAGATAGGCGAGAGTTCTAGAAGTCCAGAAGAAGCTCACAAAAAAATAAGAGCGAAACGTCCACAATTAAAATAAAAAGAAAAATGAAACAATAATCATAAAGCATTCTTTTATTAGACCTTAGAAACCATTAATAAACAAAACCTTAATCAACAAAAAGGTCATTACAATTTATATAAACAAAATAAAATCGTTGTTTGAATCAGTTATCACCAGTCCCATTTTATGTGCAACAGACCCTACGGTACAGTACATATCTTAATTTGATTCGCCTCATTATAACAGTAACAATATACATTAAAAGTAATTTAGTCGTTTCAAAATTTTAAACAATAAACCTTTATTAATCAATTGCCTGACCAGCTATTGGAATTATTTGAAACCACCGCACCGGGGAGTACAATAAAAATTGACTGTAAATTATGTCAGAGAATTAATTGTCAACACGTCAAATTCAGAGCCGGTACAAATTTGCACAAACCTCAGAAGGCACCAGAAATGATTTAAATATAAATTAGTTTATGCTTTAACGCGGCAGCGTCAATAATTTTGTTATTGTAAACAGTAATTTGCCCTGATTTACCCATACCAGAGTAATAGGATTAATATCACTGGCCATCCCGATATGAATTCCTCTTTAATGCATTATGCCCTATCGATCACTAAATTATCGAATGCTTCTATCTGATTAACCACAATTCTAATTTAGTAAAGCTATTGATCTTTTGCCGACAAATCAGGTATAAATGTACCGCTGTGTTTACATTCAATAGCTACTCATTTCCTTTGCAGTAAAATTCGATTAGCAGCAATCCCTGAGAAAGGCAGCGAGCTGTGAAATATTAAAGATTAGGAGAAGATTGTGTTGATTGGTTAATAAATAACCCTGCGCTAACAAAAAATAACAAATGTATAAGTTTTTATTTAGTTTTAAGGTAAGATACTGACTCGAGTGTCAATGATCGATTCGTTGACGTGCTAGAGGCGGCACAATACTATTTCTTCAAATAATAATTCATTCAAATTGCATCGCTCATGGTACAAATGTCACAACCCGAAAACCAGGTCGAACAAGGCAATGGTGAGGGCTGAAGGAAATCCCCTTAGTCGCTGAGAAACTACTCAGAGGAGTAATACGTACCCGTAAAAGACACCAATAATGGGCACCTATAATGAAACCAGTAATAGGCACTAGTAATAGACACTAGTAATAGGCATAAGTAATAGGCATCAGTAATAGGCATCAGTAATAGGCATCAGTAATAGGCAACAGCAATAGCTATCAGTAATAGGCACCAGCAATTAGGATTCCCTTAACCAGAGTGTTGAACTCCCGCATGAGGAGATGGTGCCAACTGTGAGGAACTTTGTTGAATACGGGTACACCAATGCCTCCTTACGCTGAAGAGAAGACATGACGGTTCGTTGTACAAACCCCACTGCTTTGTGCTATACGAGTGGATTTTCGACCTAATGTGGAGGCAGCTCACTTTGCTCTCGGTGTGAAGTATTTGCCGATACAGTCACAAGCTTATCACAGCCCAGATACCGCTACGCCGAAAGTTGGCCCTGCAGAATTTCCTCCTAGGGAGCACCAATGCTGCCCTAGCAGCCACCTACTGAATTGTTAAGATTATTTTACCGTGGACCAAAATTCTCCAAGCCATCACGCCATAAAACAAATTACCACGGATTAGGGCATGGTTGGCCATCTAGGTCGACTAAACACCTATGGTGAAGAATACACTATATCATAAGGTGGCGATTTTGCCTCAGAGGCAATAAAAGTGGTGCCTTAAAGGTGCGGAAACCGCCGAGGAACAAACCTAGGGACCCCACAGCCTCCCGAGAGTTACCCATCTATCAGTCGACGGTGAAGGTGATCTAGACAGTTTTGGCATGGTTCAGATCTAGTTGGTTCTGGTGGAATCATAGGTGATAGCTTTTGAAAGGGTACTCCCCGCGTTCTCGGATAAGACAGCAGTACTAGGGTGCCTGATCAGGAGAGTGGATAAACCACGTTTTGGATGTACCGGTTGGGGTAACTGCAAACTGGGACCTGCAAGTTAGGTAAGACGTTAGTAGATCAAGGGGATCCCCCGAATGCCTCCCGCAGGAATATGTCAACGTACATATAGTTGAAAGCCATGGTAAGGTCACAGGGTGTGACTATGCATTTCTTACTGGAGACCGTGGTCTCCAGGGTTTAGTCTAGCACATGACGTGTGTCGTACACAGACCCTGCCAAAACCCAATCTGTTAGTTGCAGATGATTATGATAATATGCTTGTCAAGAAAACCCCGCAAACTTGAGACCACGAAGGACTCAAAAATTTGGGAGAATGCCGATAGGATCGTCATAGGCCTGTAGTTGTCCGGATTATTAAAGTTACCCGGGTTGTTAAAGTAGTCAGACATGTAGATCTAACGCTTTTTCCCAATTCTGCGGTGGGGGAAAATACTCCGAGAAAGACTCATTAACTATGTCAGCAACCGCAGAAGAGAGACAGGGAGCACCCAGCTTGATGATGGCAATCCACATAACGTATGGGTCTGAGGTGTAGTCAGTCTTGAGCTGGCGAGAAACTTTTTCTACTTCCAGAGGGTTTGTGGCCACGAACTTGAGGAATTATTAGCAAAACCATCAGCATCCACGTTGCGGTCATATCACTAATGGATCAACCTTTTCCAAACATCCGTCTGTACATTATAATTATTGTACGTACTCTGATGTCGTTTTCTTGGGTATTCCTCATAGAATCATGAAACAACCACAGGAGTTCCCTAATTTGCGTGAAATGACTGGGTTCGCGTCTTGGCGGGATGAGGCGCCTTCTTACGAGAGACTTTGGAAAGCACTCGTGGTAGATATTAGAGAATGTGCTAAAGAAACAAATCATAATAAATTCTGTGCCCAATTCCCCTGGCAAATAATGATAGTTCAGCCGGTACTGTTCAGTTGTTCAATGGAATTAAACTTGTGAGTCGTGTTAAAGCTTCCTCTGAAGTAGCTTGATAGTTTAGTTTAGTTTAAATTAGGGGCAACACATGTGTAAAGAATTAAGTGTTAGGGTTAATGGTTTGAGTGACTGGAAGAGCGACACGGGAGAACTATCGAAGAAAGCAACAATCAAAAACCCAGGAACCAGAGCTATACAGGGTGGGCCACCTAAGATATTCACCTTTAATAACTTTCTTATTAATAAAGTTAGAACAATGAAAATTTTAAGGATTTACTCAGCGCATAAAGGACTTCAACAAATCCTAGTACAATTTTAGTCTAACTCTTCTACTTTTCGTGCATGCGCACATCAGTATAGTTTTTGCGCAAGTGCACATCGCTATTAAAAATTCATAATTTACATGCGATTTTTAGGGGATATTCTGATTCCCAAGGTGATTCCGCGTACAACGATATCAATATTGCGAGAAAAAAAATTGAATTCAGCCGCTAATTTATGCATCTGATTGAATTAGAATAACGATACGTCTACGATGCCAACCTATCTTATTAGACGATCATGGTTAACGATCCGAGAATTATTAATAACAATTTTCAAAATTAATGTTCTATAATCCCAAACTGTTCCTTTACACTAAATCCTGGTGGAAAGTACGAAGAAGGACACCTTTAATTTCAGGTTACTAAACAACCTTTAAGGTTGGTGAAAAATAAACAAAAACGAGCTGAGGTTCTATGTTTGTTCAGTGAGGGAAGGGCTTAATATCAACATGTTGATGCATGCCAGAGGTAATACGATTTCATTTGAGTGTGGAAAAGCGTTTGAAGAACCACGAGTCTTTGAGATCAACGCGAACGAAACCGGTGATAGGAGTGAGAGTAACTCTGTACAGGATTCCCGAGATAAATCCAGATATTTCGTTCAGGGAAGCGGATTCTTTCTGAAATCAAAGTACACAAAGCAAAGCATCCGCATTTCAGAATCTCGTTGACAAAAATTTGAGTTTTAAATGGACGAAAAGCTCCTATTCATGTAAAAATATTAAATATTTTAGAGTACAATTTATGAATGCAGCTCGTAGGCGCGGTGACCCCGGAAGGGTGAATTTCCATGCGATTCCGCGGCAGGGCTCATTTAGTCCGCCCTCGTCAGGACAAGCTTTAAAGTTATATTCTATCTAGTCGGTAAAAAGTTCGAGGGGAAGATATACGACCCTCGTACTTTACTCGGGCAATTTTTGAAGAGGTCGTCAATGCCAGCGGAGATCGTCATTATCTACCACAAACACCTTATGTTACTCTTGTTTCACACAGTTGGCTGGGCAATTTTTTTCCTGAATATCGCCAGCACTCGGTACATAAACCGGAGAACCGCGGGCGCAATGCAATAACTGTTCGCCTACATATAAACTTTTCCCTTTTGACGCGACGAAGCACCACCCAGGGGCGGATTGGAACGACGAGCCATCCTGAAGAAAAAACATAACGACCCCTGTTTAATATTTCCTCGTGGCCGTAAATTACTTTTGTTAAAGCACGGCTCAGCAGAGGGCACTGTGCACAGGGAAACGAATTTCAACTTTAAAACATTTTGTACACCTAATATTATGCTGTCGCATTAATGTCCAACACGATCCTAATAGGAACATCGTAGACATTTTTAATAGAGAGTTTTAGCAATTTACCGTAAGTAATATGCTAACGCAATTTTTCGAATTCGTGCGCATGCGCAAACGGATATTCTGCAATTTTGATCGGCTGCTGCCCGAATAGCGTCAATGTACACGGTGTTTAAATAAAACATGTTTATAAAAAATTCAAAATTCCTACCGTCTCTTTGCAATAGGGCACATACTAATTTCTAATGTCAGTGTTTATACATTTTTTAGTCGGCGTGACAGGAAAGGATATTGAGTTGCATAATCATCATATCTAAATTGTCTTAGTTTTCCTTGCTTGTAACCACTTCGTCAATATTACATTAGATGGCGTAATTATTAAGGATAGTATGTGTACACTACATCAAAGAAGCGGTATAAAGTTTGAATTTTTTTATAAACATGTTTTATTTAAACATCCTGTATTACTTATCGTAAAATCTGCTAAAAGTCTCCAATATGAATATTGCGGATATTTTTAATATTATCTCTTGTATCCACGTTCGTAGCAATTTTATCGTTAGTCGTAACCTGTTTGGCGATATTCGTTCGTATTTTATTGATATTCGTAGTTATTTTGTCCATACTCGTCATTTTGTCGATATTCAATTGAATTTTGTCAATATTCGTTGTAATTTTGTCGATATTCGTTATAATTTTGGACTGATTTGTAATAATTTTGTCATCAATAGTACATTAACCAGACGGAAATTTTACACCATATTAAGAGAGTTTTTGCGGCCGATTTCGTTGTTATAAATGCAGCAGTGTGAATTAAAACCACTTTTTTTAAATACAATAAAAGCACGTTATATTACACAAGAGAATAATTTATTTGAGCACAACGCTTTTCTCACAATTATGTGTTTAGTTCAGCAGCTTTCGCCTGTTCACAAAGTGTGTGTGAACGTGCAACATGGGCGAAAAGACTAAAGTGCTTTTAATTGAAGCGTATTTCGTCCGTTTTAGTTGTTTTAAATTTTCTACCTTTCGGTATTACCCCTTTGGTCACGATTATAAGAATATATTGCTGAGAGAGCTAGTTCGATCTTCGATACACTTTAAAACGGTACTGGAATTTTGCATTTTAGGATATGTACAATTAGACAATTTTACCTACCCACACAAGAAAATTTTAAATTACAGTTGCATATATGCAAAATTACTTGAAAAATGCAATTTTACGCCGAAATGCTTAATAAAATGTAAAATTAACAAATATTTCATGCAATTCCCACGGCGGTTATGTATTTTACTCCCCACCATATGCACCGGCACGGCACTGCATGTGCAGGAATTAGCCCTCTTTTATTATTATTGCGTCATTCACCATCCGTATTAGATAGGTTGTGTACTTTATCATTGTTACTCATTGATTTACTGTGCTGCAAAAGAAGCCTCTAAACAACAGGTAAGAATATAGATTTTTTCCAGTTTCACGCTATAGAAACAATTTCTTCTACTTTATTACAGATATACTAGCGGACTGCAATATTCTAACCTTAAAAGTATAAGTGTAAGCAATGATGTATGCGCTTTATATTAATTACAGAATATCTTGTATTTCTATATTATGTTGTTACAATATACGTACTTATCTCAAACAATATTATTCATTCATTTACGTTTTCATAACATTCAAAATTATACAACTTCACTTATGGGGTGTAATTTTACATGGTGATATAATGAAAAAATTCCATGTTAGTGATGACTTTTCGCCATAGATATCAACGGGGCGAATATCCCACTGACCGCAAGACCTTCGACATCCCGAGATCTGGTTTGGTTTGATGTGTTTAACTAATTCGTACTAATATCTCACAATAAAGTACAAGATTGTTTAAGTGGTAGCTAGCTCAGCTGATTTTTACAAATGTAAACAGTACCCCCCTTACGTACGTATCTCACCCGCAAAGGACCCTGCCTTGAAGCGGAACTCTTCTAATGCATCGCTTTAAATGTAAAC
>JAWQRP010004174.1:0-12256 GCA_033557875.1 Quadriops clusia | reverse complement strand
ATATTTATTTCTCGACGTTTCGCCTTTATTATTTAGGCATCATCAGCATACAAAATATATTATAACAAAATTAAAAACTAAAAGTTAACTATAAGTATAAAAAATATAATCATTATTTCTTTGTCGGTATGCATACTTTACATGGAAAGTATGGCATAAAAATGTAAAGACTATATCAGCATGAAAAAAACGAAAACTCATTACGTATTTTCTATTTCTACTAATACCTATACATTTACTATTAATTTTGGTGTGATGAGTATATAAATAACATATCAAGTTCAATAATATTGTTGTTTAAAACAAATATTTTATAGATGTATATTGAGACCAAGACTCCTGGAAATTTAGTGAATATTTGAAGGTAGTACCTATTCAGGAAAGTAGAAATCATTTTGAATTTTCTAGTTATTGCACGTTAAGTCCTATTAAATGTGGTATCATAATACTAGTTTAAGAATTGTGTTTCTTAAAAGTTAATAATAATCAAGGAGTTCAATTTTAAATTGCAAACTTTATGTCACGTGACCGAAAAATAGGTGATCTGAAGAATAGTCCATTTATACGAATCAAAGGACCATTAACTGCTATATAAATCCCCTAAACCAACTTTTCGTAGTATAAAGCATTTTGAAGATATAACTAGCCTAATTAAATTATTACCCTATAGATACTCTTAGATATGCTTCTTCACTTTAGCCCATTATACCTAACTTATAATGCCTTAAATTATAAACTTTCATGTCGAGTTTTGAATTTGGTATTATGATTATTTTAAAATTATAAGGAAGATAATAAAATTATTTAAATTAATGAAATAAGTAGAGAATACGGATGAATCAATAGCAACAGAATATAAAATATTATACATACATTATTAGCTACCTTAAAAAAATATAAATAAAAGAACGCAGTAAAATACAAACCTAATCTTTAGGAACTGTTTTGTTATGTACCATGTGTAAATGTAAAATATTTAATAATACAGAATTATTACTTACTTAACACGAAAATGGTTAAAAAGAAGAAACAGTAAAATAACTTCATAGTGATGGTCAGTTTACGAATTACTTTGTGGAAATTGTAGACCAAATATTTATTTTCTCACTTTTATAGAAGCCTGAAACTGATAACCCGATGCTATCAAAACATTGCCTGACAGTTATTTATACATACACTTTATTGCTAAAATGAAAATTTATGTTACTTTAACAATAATACATTAAATTGTAATTCTGAGAGAATGACGCATCTCATTGTTTGCTAATTCAAGGATACTAAATTTCGGGCATAGTTTACCATAATTTACTTCCGTATCTATAATAAAAGTTAATTTATTATTATTGGATCTTTTGTGTTCGTTAATTAACAAATTATTCGAAAGATCGTAAATATTAAAGATCGACAGACTTTTAAAACTTATGTAATTAAAAAACAAACACTTAAAAATGGATTGATAAGTTATATTTTGCTTATTTATAAAAGAGAGTAATTTGGGTTGCCTAACTAACGATGAGCTGGATCAAATCGATACAAGTGGTGGCAACCTTAATAAAAATTTCCCCAAATGTTGACAGATATAGGTTATGTTTTAGTTCAAACATAGACAGTTTAAAGTTAAATTTCAAACTTTGAAGACAAGTTTTTGTGTAACAACATGTCTTTAGCCTGTTCATATTCGCCTAATTATTATTCCCTGGATGACATTTTAGCTACACAAGAACGTATACCATGTAAATTTTTATGCAACGTTCCCAAATTAGGTAAATTAAACTTTTATTAATAGAAAAATGTTCATATGAAACCATTCACATTTTGTTTATAGACAAGAGTATATTAATTATCTATCACATATTATATACAATACGTACTTTTAAATAACATTAAGATCAATTGTATATACAAACGGATAGCCATGTGAATAAATAAAGTAAATTTTTTGTTTTCAATATTTTGCATTTGTCGCTTGTTATAATATGCATATTTGAATTTCTCGTAACAGAAAGGAATAATTATATATATAAATCGTTTTGTAAATGTTTTAATATGTTTTCCCATGCCCATTCTCCATTTTTGATAATGTATATCCATTTCTCCAGTTTTCCTTAACCGTCTAATTTCTTTATTTCTTATATATTCTTCAGATCAGAATTAAAATTACTAATGTTTTATTATTATTGAAGGCCATTGATTTGTTACAAGAAAGGAAAGAGCCATTGTTTGAACAAATTACAAACTGTCAAAGTGGATAATTAAAAAAAAGGAATGACTTAAATAAAATTATCACATTATTAATGTAAACAACCGAAAAAATATAAAGATATAAAAATTATAGAAAACAATAACTTACTTGTGGTCAATAACATTTTGAGGCTAAGTCCAGATATAGTGCTATAAATAAGGCAATTAAGTAAATAAACATATGTGCATTAAAATTATTTTAAATGGTTGATTACAATTTATGCTGTCTTCCGAGTTAACAAAACATCCAGAATTGTACCTATATCTTTTATTTAAAATTATTGGTCGTAAATTTTAAAATATTTTAGCTTTTCTTGAAAAACGGGATAATGTTTGAGTTTAAAATTTATTAAAATATTTCAGTTGTGATGCAGAGGATTGAACATTTATTACATTGTTACAGGTAAATTAAACCCATCTTCAGAAGAAAATGATGTGACTCAAGGAACTAACTTAGAATTGCCTCTGTGGCTAGTTCAACCTTTATCTTTAGGGCGGACACCTGTAGTAGCGCCCGAATTACCTCGCACATACAAAGAAGGATATCGGGAGATCCTAAAAGCTGATCCTTGTGCAGTAAATTTAAAAAAGTTTGGTTTATATTTCTACGAAATAGGAGCGTATGCAAAACACTTTGATAGTCGTGGAGATGTGGCCAATATTCTAATACATGTAAGTGTTTATTTTTCGAATAATACTTTTTCCCTTTTAGATTTTGTTTATCGTTCAAATTAAATTTTTATTTTCTTAAATAAATCTTGTAAATTTTTTTCCCAGACTTTTAAAACCCGCTTCAGGCAGCTAATGGACTTGGCAGATAATGTCGGATCTGATCCTACCGTGCAAGACAAATTGGACACCTTAGAACGTAGATTGTTCTCCGATGGTCACAAGGCGAGAATGAAACTTAACATGTGGCTTAAGCAAACAGGTATTCCTTTGGAAGCGGCCAGAATGGTTATTAATAATAAAAAGCGAAAACGAATCGAATTGGAAGACTTAATTTAATTTTGTATTATACATGTTTCATTTTTTGTTCAATTAATTTTAGGCTGAATAAAGTTAAATTGATTATTATATAAATTATAATAAAATATTATAATTTATTGCCACGCCAGCCTTCTTTAAAATAATTATTAAACGAATTAAATTAGTACTAGTGATATAAAAGAAGTTGGATTGAAATGGCGTTGTTTGATTAAACAATTAAAAACTAAAAATTATCTAACATAATTTTATTTAAAATATTGATTAACACTTTGTACCATTAACGGATAAATACAAATTTTTCTACAGTAAAATAATAGAGTGACAAAAATAAACATTTAAAAAAGTCTAAACAATAAGTATACATAATAAACACAAACACCTATGGATTACAAATTCACCATTTCAAATTGAAACACTACTGTGTGGTTGATGACAAAATGAGCAAGATATTTTTGTTTGCTACTATGTTTTTTTTTACAAATAAGAGTTAATGGTAGGCAATTAAAATTAGCATAACAACCATAAAATTAATAAAAATAGGTAAAACACCCATACTAATATTGAGCAAAACCTCAATTATTCACCTTAGTAGGACTAACAAAAACAGAAATACCGCAACACAATATACATATATTAATTGCTAAAATATTGCAGTTTACATGCATCATTTGTGCCGGCAAGTTTGGTAGAGGCAGTTAGTTTGTATTTCGCAACAACTGCATTCCGATCACTTTGTTACTACATTCTGTACTTGCACCTTTAAAGTTTTATGTGCTGTAACCTTACATATTTACCTACAAATATTTAGTTTTAAAATTTTTATGTAAAATTCAATAAACTACGGTAATGCCTTCAACTCTTTTGCAGTTGTAGCGAATGTAGTAACAAATTTTCCAACATCTTTCGGAAATTGAGCAAATCATCATACATAACAATATCAACGTAAAATAAACATAAAAATACATTGTATTTTTATTTTATTTAGTACATATTCAGTTTCATTTATATTTAGGCACTATAGTTTTGTTTACTTTTATACATTTCTCATAAACTGTTACTCAAGGTATTTCCTAGTTGCAATAATAAGTGCAGAAAAAAAATGGACATGTAAAAAAAACGTCCCATTCTACTTGTCATGGTTTTCTATGTTGTTACTTTGTATTGATGTGTATTATAGCGATGACTAGAATTTGTGTATATTTCTTGCCCTATACAGTTTTATATTTATAAAAAGAGATTATAATGTAACTTTGAGTAAACAGTTTATCATTTAAAACCAATAAAATAATGGATGTTAGTTTAGGTTTAGGATTAATTATTAATTTTTAATGATTAATGGAATTCGTCACAGCCGAAGTTGATTGTAGAGGCACTTTTGAAGCTTAAAACATAAATGTTACTTGACCTCATAGGGTAGATATACAATATAAATTTGTCATTAAGTCACCAAGACCTTTAGTAAACAACATCCAAATTTATATCGTCCAATGTATATTTCTTAGAGTTTTACAATTTTTATATAAGTTTCCGTCATTTAAGTATTCATTAGAAATTAAATTTGGACTTACTTTATGTGGAATTACTATTAATAAATAAGCAAATTAATTTATTTCGCCTATTCTCTTACTGAAAGTTGTTTGGATCTACATCCACGTTTGGCTCTTGTTTAAAAGACATGTGGTATGCTTCTTCCTCGCTCAAAATGATGACGTTGGAATTGGGATGTTGCGGACTTGCAATGCTTCCATTTCCATTCAAAAGCTGATCTGTGGGGCTGTGGCATTGAGTTGTACTCGGAGAAGTTATGGGGCTGTCTGCACTGTCGCTGGTGCTTTGATAACTGTTGGCTTGATTGGGGTTAATAAGAGGAGCTGTCGTGTCTATTGTGGCCCCTGAAAATATGTAGCATTACTAGACATTAAGCTTTTTTTTCTTGCTTATATTGATATGTCTTTCTGTGTGGAAATTGGTGTTTTCCAGTTTATCACTTGTTTACTTCTCCAAATGAAAAATTACTTTTTGCATGTTTTGATAATTATGTTTAGTTTTTAATTGTTATTCAAATTTGTTATGTCTGTCAGTGGGTATTTATTTAGCAAACAATCATCTTTTATTAAACATGCTTGGTAGCCAAGTAATGTTTATTAAATTAGTAGTAGATATGTTTTTAATAGTGTACAAAAAAATTAGAGACACACTCTTTGCTTTTAGAGTTTAGCTCCAATAAAGTTTGGTGATGGTATTTTCTTGGTAGCAATGCAAAAAAAAACAATTTATTTTACTGCGAAAACACAAATTTTTGTGTTTTTGCAGTTTCAAGCTGTTTGATGATAAACATCCAACCTGAATAACAATCCACTTATAAATAACGTTAATTGTTGATCTAAGCAATTTGATCAAGGTTTCTGCAAATTGCTGGATTTTTTTATAATCTATTTCTATCGTATGTATGTTTTTGTGAAATAAGTTGAAGTATCGATCAAATGTAACAAGAAAATAACTGAATTAAATTTTTAATTAAACACATAATTTGATTACTTAGACAAGTTCAACTAATTTCATAAGGAACTAATACTAAAAAACAACAAAGATTCGTGTTCTAAGCACACGTGCACTTACCTCCCAGTAACATTTCTTGCAAAAGACTGTCTATGTGAGCAACTCCGAATAGTTTAGCAAACTGAATTTGTTCGATCATTTGCCATGTAATGGACTGAAGGGCTGGTAATGTGAGTAATAGTTCGCCAAATCGCCCTCTGCTATCATACTGTCGGTCGCTGATATAATCTTCCAGGTTCACTTGGATCTGATACCGCAGAGCTTTAATTTTGCTTGGTTCGCTTAAGCCTTTTGCATCTAGAAACATTTTATGATTTTACAGTTTTAGTGTTTTCTTTTAACAGTCTATAACTAATTTAATTATGCAAATTAATTCGAACTTAATTAGAAAATAATTAAATATTCATATGTAAAAGAAATATTGCAATTTATATTTGCTTGATGACTTTTGAAAATCTGTAAAATGGTATTATTTGCAATGAAAGATGAACAATATGGTTCATATTATTATTATCATAATTATTATTATTATCATAATTATTATTATTATCATAATTATTATTATTATCATAATTATTATTATTATCATAATTAATATTATTATTATAACCCAGATATATTTAGTAATTAGAGATACAGAATTTTTATTAAGTTTTAAAGTTCTAGGTGGCATATCGCGCTATTATTATTAAAATTTTAAATGTGTTTACAATGTAAAGCCGATTGCCAGTTACAGATCACATTACAAGTGTTTTGGTGCTCAAATAGCATTTTCGTATTGTTTATCTTGGTATTTTCGGGTCTGTAATTACCTAGTTGAAAGAGTAATTATTATGTATTCGTAGTTTTAGGTCCTGAACATAAATTATGCGGTTTGTAATGATATGATTTTTTAAAGTAAAATGACCATTATTAGACTTTTTTAGAGTTTGTCTGGAAATAAGAACCGGTTAAATTTTCAAGCATGACCAGAGGTTATGTAAACGGTTACGCGAAGGCCGAGTTTTAGGATGTCTGTGACGCAACTCCATAGGGATTCCCACACTAATTTTTAACCTTTACTCCTCTGACGTCAGAGCAACTCCAGAAATGCCTCCAAACCCGAGCGAATAAATAAACACATTTTTCGGAATAAAATTTGGCATTCCCGTGTTCAGATAGTAACAGCTGCCCGCCGAGTGAATTATCGCAAATATGCCTTTTCAATTTTAGATAAGTAACATTCTCCAAGGATAAGCAAAACAACTCCAGCGAATGATAAAAATAAATTGGACGCTTATATTGCGAGTTCTGTTTACGATTTATATTTGTTAGCATGAGGCTCATAAGAAATATTTCTTTTATGTGTTATTTATTTGTTTAGAGTTATTTATCACATTAATTAATTTAAATTTACGAAGAACCTTTCTGACTACTTTTTTTTTTCTTTCCGTGGATATCATAATATATTCGTGGGTATACTACTAATTGTTAGTTTACTTATTAGTGTTTCGTTATTAAAAATTAATTATTCGGGATTAGTAATTAAATTCTTACTTGGATCGAAGAAGACGATAGCCTTAAGGCAAGCAAATTCCGTATCATCCACTTGAACTTCCGTCATGGGCTTGACCAGTTCGTCCATTATTCTACTACCAACTCTGGAGATGTCCAAATCTGGAGACAATCTTGAGTCTGCTAAGAGCACCACTGCTTTGAATTTACAAGTTTTTTAATGTGTGCATGCCCGTACATTTTATGAATCAAAGATATATAAAAAAACGTTTTAATTGTGTGCTTTTAGAAAACATTTGGTTTTAAGGTATATTGTTTAATGAGAGTACGAGTAAATATCATGAAATTTCTTTTAGCTCCTCGGGATTGTTAGTTGCATAAAACTGAAATATGAGTTACATAAACCAAAACGAGGAGCAAAATAACTTTGCATGACAAAGTCGTACATGATAATTGTGGAACAAAAGCAGCAATTTCGTGGCTCTTGTAACTAACCGAATGTGTAGTTGCATAGGATGACGAAGATAAATTAACGTATTATTAGACTAGAATCAAGGTTATCTGTTCACAGCTGGGGCAGCCTTCAAATAAACACTTGCATTTTAATCAGTTTTGGTCTGTTTTGGCTATAAAATTGCTGCACAGTGAGCTAAACTTCGCCAGCCGTCTTTCTTCTAGGGTCAATTTCTTGCTTTTTTTAGATGAAATTGTTTTATTGCACAAATTTGCCCGATGAGGTAATTTTCTTTATGAGTCAATTTTGCATCGTGATTCAAGCTTTTCCTGAATGAAACTTTCCTGGTTAACTTGTCGTCAATTTGTCCGTAACTTAATTTGTCCATAACTTAATTTGTTCACATCTTAATTTGTCCATAACTTAATTTGTTCACATCTTAATTTGTCCATAACTTAATTTGTTCACATCTTAATTTGTCCATAACTTAATTTGTTCACATCTTAATTTGTCGTCCATACCCCAATTTGATCTTAATTGAATTTTGCTTCATTATACAATTTTGAATCACAAATCAAGTTTATCTGCTAATAAGAAAAATGCTCTGTAACTAACTTGGCATAAAAGCCATTTTTGCCATAATTCCACATAGCTTTCCCGAAGATAAAATAGTTTTCTTATAAAGCAAATAGGTTTTCTAAGAACACACACACAACAATTTTTCCGTTGCAATTAACACCGGGCCATAATTTTTAGTATTATTGATGATTCGGCACAATAATCATGCTTTGCCCAAGAGGAATCCCACAATGAATAGGGAATACTAGTCACACAAGAATCTTTAATACATACTAAGTAAAACTAAATATCTGTAAAATAATATTGAAGTAATGTAAATATTAAAATAATGTAATGACTATTGAATGTAATACCAATTGAATGTAATATCACTTGTATGTAAAACTAATTGAATGAAAAACCAATTGAATGTAAAACCAATTAAATGTAAAACCAATTGAATGTAAAACCAATTGAATGTAAAACCAATTGAATGTAAAACCAATTGAATGTAAAACCAATTGAATGTAAAACCAATTGAATGTAAGAAAAATTTAATTTAATACCATAATACTAAAAAGGCATTTAATGTACGGATATGCTACAACCCAAAATGTTTTGTGCTTATCTTGTTGATAGAAAAATGTTAAAAAATAGAGATACGATATGTTAGTTGTGTAAAAAGTGGTAAGTAAATGAAATGTTGCAATCATGTGTACAGTTTAAATTAGCATGCACCTTAAGTTGAATGAGGGAGTTAATTGATGGTGTAGTTATTGCCTCTTAAAATATTGTAATGTGAAGTTTTTTTTTATTAAAGCTAGAATATATAAATATAGTTCGTGCATGTTTATGACCGTTTGAGAATTTAAAAGTGCACAAAAAATTCCAGGCAAAAGTAAGCAATGGAAATCAAATTCCCATTACTACTATTTTGCCTTCGTTAAATAAAAGCTCTATCTTCACAAAATAGCCAGTGCAGATAGAATCACTAATTAAAGAAAACATTCATTTTGACTTAGGTTTAAAAATTAAAACTTTATGTTATGAGGCCTTGGAAGTGGCTATGAGGGAAATAAATAATTGGATTTGCCATTCAGGAGCACCTTTGTCCTCTGGATACGTAGCTTGATAAGAAACTTAAATTTCAATACCACTCTTCCTACTTAAACCAAAGGATTAAAAAAAGTTTAAACCTATTAAACCGATCTCCCACACTAAGTGGGGGTCTCCTCTTCTTATTTATAGTTCACGTATACATGGTAAGATCTATACATGTACATGGAAAGATCTAATCGTGTAAATAGTAACATGCACACGTGCACACGGTAAGATGTGAATTATCTACTGATTCCAATGAGGGAATCGTTGATTTTACCGCACAGAAAGTTATCATTCCAAAAGGCGCAAATGAGACATGCAGCCAATTAGTATGGGTAATATCGCCAGCGGATGTGAAAGAAAACCTAAAGTCCACGTGCAGGAAATATGCAAATCGCCGCGTTTAGTTTCCTTACCTGGACTGTGCTTCGTGATTATGCAGTTGTTTCCTAACAATAAGACGTCTTTTAAGTGCATAGACCTTCGAGCCAAGCCGAGGAGGAGATGCTCTCCAGCATGAGCTCGCAGCAGCGCCACCTGTTGATTGAAACAGAACCCCCATTAAGTTTTTCATTTAAAAGAATAAATGAAATAAATAATATAAAGTAGGTAATACACAACCAACCAACCGAGCAATAAAACATTAATTTATTTCAAGGAATACCGGGTTATCACTCCGCTATTACCAGTTATGCAATGATGTGTATACGTAATTAAAATAAACTCTCTCTGAGCATTTAAAAAATAATTATCCCTCATTAACGACCTAATAATAAATATATCGACGGTTACGTATGTTCAAAAGAAAACATGCATACAAAATCAAGAAAATATTTTTCCAAGCGGTTGTCAGCGTCCGGTACTTTCTGTTCAAGTTTAAAAGGTCGAATCTGTAAAAATTATGCAGCACTTATTCCCAACGATAAAATTGTCTCAATGTTTGGCCAAACGCGAAACTAAATACACTCTAGTAATTAACGAGTAAATTAAAGGCTACCTATCGTTAATAATGAATGTCCCACGGCTCCCAGCAATAATAATTAAACACTGATTACTCTCTCAAGTGCTTACTTAAAAGAAAACATAAATAAATTATTGCGTTATTTATAATTAGATTCAATCATCTCATCGTCTAAACGGATTTTCAATGTGTAATTAGATGTTAACTAAGTCACAGGCAAATGAAAATTTCACCGAGAAGTAAACTTTTTTGTTTCATTTTTCAGATTTTAAAGTAAATTAACAAAAACTAACCTGATCGTCCAATTGCAACTCCGTAAAAGCTGGAATGTATTTGGCCCACTCGACCAAAATCAAAAGTTGCTGCTTCATGGAGTCGCAGACGTCATTGATGTTTGCTAGCTGCTTATTGCCGAGATCGAAGTCGTTCCCCGGAGGAGAGCCCATTTGCTGCAAAACCACAAAAAGTATAAACTTAAAAATAAAAATGCGATTGGAGGATGAGCGAGAAAAGCTGATGGTCGCTGTAACAGGATGAAACGAAGCGAACTCTAACACAGAAAGAACATCACGAAAACTCGCAATCACAAATGCACAATGATTCCGTTATTGGTTTCTTATTTTGAAAAATAGCGTTTCTGGTTTTAGACCCCATGCAAGCCGATTTTGATTGTGTTCGCAGTTTTTGGAAACTTTAGAAGATAGTAGTACAAAGAAACCAACAACAAGTGAACTGTCTACCTCTAAAGCTGCTCCTACTTGTCTAGATAACATTTCGGCATTTAGCAGCGATGTCACCGAAAGTCCGTTTCCCTGAGGGGGTTCTTCGTAGCTCGGCCTCCTCGCACTTATCCTGTCTCGTTCGTTTTGAACAGCTGAAATGAAAAGAAACACAGAGGCTTAGAATCTGCAAAAGAATTGAAACATAAATTATCTAAAACACGCACCATTTGTGCTATTCTGTCATTAAGAGAAACCTTGAAATTGATGCTATATGTATGTTGGTACATACTCGCTTTACTATTATTACAAATGCCAATCAACTTATAATTAGACAGAGCTTATTTTTGTAACCTGGCATAGAAAATGCATGTCGTTATGTATTTATGAGCATAAATATAAATGCATCTCGTGCATGACTTCAGGACGGCAAAAATACTTGAAGGAGATAGGTTTGCACTAAGGATAATTTGCGATATCCGTTGTTCAACAATGTAGCAATTAAAACGATCATATTTGTTGATGTGACGGAAAAGGGAATTAATATTATCGAAATTTTGGAAAAGGGAGATTAAAGAGCTAATCCACTTGAGGAGTTGCTGCAATTTCCGAACAATGGAACTTAAATGGTTTGCGCAAGATTTGTTCTCAAAATAAACGAATAATCTCACCTTCTTTCTTCATGCCCGCTTTGAAACATTTCCTCAGCCTGCAATATCTGCACTGATTCCTTTTATCTTTGTCTACCACGCAATTCCTCGTAAATCTAAAACAGAGAATAATCAACATGAAATTCAAACAAAAATAATTTTTAACTTAAATAGTATTTAAATAGTACATTAGAAAGAGCAAATAATAGTAGTATAAATTTTTTGGATATGAGTTTAATAAAGATAGGGAATAAAATTAAAACAAAATGGTATACGAAAGAGATATGGTCGGGAAGATATTTGAACTTTCATACAAATTGTGAAAAAAATTATAAGATAGGAGTTATTAAAAACCTAGCAGATACAGCGATAAAACTAACAAGTCCGGAATATAGAACAGAAATGTTGAAGAAAGTTAAAGAAACCTTAGAAATGAATAATTATCCTCAGAATCTTGTTAACAATATTATAAAATAAAGAATAGAAAAGACGTATAATCCTCATAAATTTATTAATAAAGATAAAAATG
>JAWQRP010004173.1:0-12258 GCA_033557875.1 Quadriops clusia | reverse complement strand
AGGAGTTAGACAGTATTATTCCCTCGAATTTATAATGCCCTCGACTCGCTACGCTCGTCTCGGGCATAATTTAAATTCTCGGGAATAATACACTGTCTAACTCCCTCGGTGTATAAATAACTATTATACGCTTTATCGCCAATTCATTGTTTATAGTGTATGTTTGGTTTCATTTCTGTCAATTCTTCTCTATATTCGTGGAAATAGTTTTGGGAATTATGATAGTTAAATTTTGTGTATATAAACATGGTATTATTATTGGTATTATTATTAGTATTATTATTGGTATTATTATTGGTATTATTATTGGTATTATTATTAGTATTATTATTGGTATTATTATTAGTATTATTATTGGTATTATTATTAGTATTATTATTAGTATTATTATTAGTATTATTATTAGTATTATTATTAATATTATTATTGGTATTATTATTAGTATTAATATTAGTATTATTATTAATATTATTATTAGTATTATTATTAGCATTATTATTATTAGAGTTTTGTTATTTTTAGAGCATTGTAGGCGGTGACTAACATTCTTCCGTAATTGCATGACCAAAAAAAATCAGTTATCATAACAAATGTTGTTTTGTTATAGAGTGTGGATTATTGGGATTATAATTATTATAAATCCAATTACCCCCCTAATAATACCCCAAATCTGCGGTATGATGATGTTAAGGAAGAAGCTGCTGACACTTGGATCCTTGATTTGTCTAAAGGAGATCCATCTTTGATTATTGCTACGCACGATAAAAAAATACTAGTTTTTCCTTTGAATAAGTTAAATTTAAACGATTTGAAGGACAAGGTGAACGCATTGCTTGCGACACAATTTGTTAGAGAATGAAAAGGTCGTTAATAATAACAATAGTAATGATAACAATAGTAATAATAACAATAGTAATAATAATAATAGTAATAATAACAATAGTAATAATAACAAAATCAATAAAAAAACCAATAACAAAACCAATAACAATACCAATAACAATACCAATAACAATGGAACTATTTATTTATTTGTGGTTAAAACGTTTCGCTGTTCCTTTGTTAGAACCGTTTTTATATCGCAGTGCTAATAAAACTTTTGAATGAAATAGAAGTTTCTCTAGCTGCTTCAATGACTCGATTTAGCCTTAAATTTGTAATAATTTCGTCAATGATTATTTTGTTGGAATTGGTTGCTTTCGGCCTAGCATCAAAAAAGGACCCAAAACATAATGCCTTTTCTGAATTAATAAATCGGGGGTGAGTTGACTTAATTGATATTTTAAAGTAATTTATTATTTTAGAGTAATTTTTATTTTAAATTATTTTTAATTTATTACTTAATGAACAAAACGTTCCTGTGAAGACTAAAACTGCACATTTTTTAATTTCAGATAATCTAGAAGACTGGTTTACAAAAAGGCGTGCATTTCTTATTGTTAATTACATATAATATTCAATATTACATTTAATTCAATATTATAGTAAATTTAATATTATAGTAAATTTAATATTATAGTAAATTTAATATTATATTTAATTTAATATAATGTTTAATAATGTGTAAAATACCTTGAGTTAGTGTTATTAACATGCAAGTAATAAAATCTCCTACAATAAATTATATCTAGGATAAAATATAAAATTTAGTACCTACCTATGTGAGAATTATGGTTAGTTATCTTCTGCTTGAAGCTTTTGGAATTGAAGCTTTCGAAAATAAAGCTTTCGGAAATAAAACTTTCGGAAATGAAGCTTTTGGAATTCTGCTTGATGCATTAAAAGTTCTAAAGTAACAGCCATTAAGAAAAGAATGTAATTTTTTTTTAAATTTTTCTATTTAATTTTTAGATGCCTAGTGAAGCCGGATTAATCCGGGATGCATACCACGAGACTGGCAGTTCTTCTCATACCGACATTGATAATACCAGAGGTGTCATTAGAGGAAGCGAGAATATTGACCAGATATCAGCACCACCTCATAGAACTATTTTTGATTTGATTTTTGGGTGATTTTTGCAGAATGTCTAGTTCGTTAATTATGCAGAAATGCTAATAAAGGTGGTCAAGATTATCTGGACTTTTATTAAACTTTAATTTAAAATTAATTTTAATAGTAGGGTGTTTATGGGACCTCCAAGCCCTCCTCCTGCTACTCTTAATCTTAATTGTAAGCAGCAAATACAAGAATAACAATAATCGTGTCCTTAGGAACAAAACAATAATGATTAAGCTTATTATTATTAATAAATAAGTATTAAACAAGTATTAAACCCAGCAATAAATATAGATAAATAATTTTTTTAAGTAAGTAGTAAAAGGAGTAAAAAATGACACTTGTTGAAAAGGTGAGTTGAAATATTACTTATCGTCTACCAGACTAACAATTTTTATGTTTTAGGCTCCAGGCGATTCAACGCGTACAAAGATATTAAAAAATAAATAAAAAATCTAAAAGAATGCAACAAATCCTGTTCACTAGCACCTACGCACTCTTCTTCATAATTTGTACATAGGAGCACTATGCTTTTAGATATGTATAAATGTTATTTAGTTGTCTCTAAAAGAGGATGTAGATAATTTTTTTTTAAATTAAAATTAAAGAGTTTTAATTGGACCAAATCCTATGTTCCAGGGCCAACTTCCTGTATTTCCTGCAATAGGAGGTAGTGGAGTAGGTTCCAACAACATGCTCATCGATCATCGAAAGATTCGGCAGGAAGCCCAATTCAAATATAATGTTTATCCTTGCAATCCTTATGATCCGTATTATCCTTGTGGACCCTCTCCAAATGAATATTATTACCCTTAGTGATGTACTGTTTTAACGCAAATAAATAAAGTTATTGGGTAGACAGAATCTGGTTTTTATGATTAATTGATTCAATGATTAATATATTTTAAAAATTAAAAAGAATCAAATTAATTAGATCGCCAATAAAAGGTGAGTACCACGATTATATGAAATATATTAATTTAATCAAATTGTTTTGTTTTAGGTCCAGGATCTTGTCGTATGCAAAAATCAAAATCTTTCACATGCACACAACTCGCGATTATTTATATTATTTCTTATTTCTAAATAAATCTTAGAATTAGGACTTGATGTTATTTTTTATATAGGACAAAAACAACCATTACGTCCTTGTGTTTGTACATATAAGTTTGTAATTTATGATTTAGATTAGAGGAATATCGCTATTTTTCCGGCTGTATTCTTTTGCTTAAATTTGGTGAAAATCTCAAGCTCTTCTAATTATTTTAATTATCATTAATTAATCTAATAAATAATAATCTTTTTTGTTTCTTCCATTAATAATATTTCTTTTTGTGTTTTAGTCTCAGGTTTATCCACCTCCTGTGGGTGGAGATGGATTGGGGCAAAACAATATGTTCCGTGATAACCGCCAAATTGAACAAATTCAGCATTTCAAAGTGAAGCAATACCCTTTGATATATCCATACCCTCAACAAACCCCCCCACCAGCACCCGACTACTCAAACCTCTGGATACCTGGGGTAGTTGGACAGGTGAATTTTTTTATATTAAAAAAGATTTTTTTATAATAATATTTTTTATAATAATATTTTTTCGGCTTTTTATATTCCTTTTTCATTGTCAACAGGTCGAAGTTATTGACCCTGTTCCTGAGTACAACCAACGGAGTTATAGTGGCTAACTTTATGCTTTTAATTAACGAACTTCTTAATAAATGAGATTTGACCAATATTGGCCTTTTATTCCTTTTTTTTGTATTTGATACGAATGATTACCCTAGGGCTTAAACTTAAATAATGAAATTTTCCTACTTACATTTTCAGCGTTAAGGATTATGGAAAAATCTGTTTGAACTTTCGCTACAGCATACGAATCTGAGGAAGAACAAGAAACAAATTTTGATTTTATTTGCTTAAAATAATAGTGAAATAATAAAAAAATAGAAATAAAAACTTGTGAATATTATCTTTCTTGTCTATTAGTTATAATATATTAACATTAAAATATTGTAACATAAAAATATAGTAAAATGCAAATATTGTAACATTAATATTATTAAAAATTTAAAATATTAAAACACTAAAATATTGAAGCACAAATATTAATACACAAATATCAAAACACAAATATCAAAACACAAATATCAAAACACAAATATCAAAGCACAAATATCAAGACACAAATATCAAAGCACAAATATCAAGACACAAATATCAAAACACAAATATCAAGACACAAATATCAAAACACAAATATCAAGACACAAATATCAAACACAAACATCAAGACACAAATATCAAAACACAAATATCAAAACACAAATATCAAGACACAAATATCAAAGCACAAATATCAAAACACGGAAACATTAAAACATTAAGACATTAAATTATTAAGCCATAAACATTAAATAACGTTAAAGCATCAAAAACATCATGTTAATAACATCCAATCATGTTAAATAGCCATGTTTTGCCAACTAAGTAACATGGGTTAATAATGGGCTAAACACGTGGTGCCTGCTGATTTGTACAGATATTTTGGGGTATTTTTATCCATCTCAAGGAATCAATTTTGAAATACTGATATTTAAATTTAATAATTTCAGACCGATGATTTGACTCTAAACCCAAGAAAGGATTACGAGGAAAGATTACCTTTGGAAGCAGATGATGGGGGTGGGGGCCAGGTAATTCTGTTCTTACCTATAATTTTCTTTATATCCACTCTATTTCAATTTCGTTATTAAGCCTTAAATTATTTACTAATACTACAGATAAATCTGTGCTAATACTAACAGAAAAATAAACTTAAGAAAAACTTATGTAATAGTTACTTTAATTTAAATGTTAAGTTTTTAGATTTTAGGCTATTTACCCTTAATATTATAATTTTACTTCTTCATCTTGCGTTCGAAATTTAGATTTGCCCCAACCATTTATAACCGTTTCAGTCCCACAAGAGACCAGTGAACATAATTATTAATATTGGTAAAAACCCGGAAATACTCTTTCGCAAAGAAGAAGAGGTACCTATAATTCATAAAATTGCTTCATATGCTCTAGTCCTTAAGTTAAAAGAAATAATCTTCTTATTTTAGGTCGAAGTCAGGGAAAAGAGGCAGAACGTAAGTATACTTAATTCCATCACAGAAATCTGTAATTCTATCTCAGAAATCTGTAATTCTATTTGAGAAATCTGTAATTCATTCATATAAATCTGTAATTGTATCAAATGCTCATTCTCCATAATTAATGTTGTGCTTACCAGTAGCAATGTAGCAGCTTTTCTTCCTTAAGCAAGTAATATTAACTCTGTTAATCCATCAGGGTAAAATGTGGATAGATAAAGAAGTAACGCACCAAGTTATAACCGACCCTAACCAAGCCTTTCCCCCAATAGGCGGCAACCCCTTTTCACAGGGTGCTAGACCAATAGAATCTTTCATTCCAGGGTTAGGGAAAATGTGCCCTGAGGACATGACCATTAGATTACCCAATGTAAGTCAAATCTTTGATGAAAACTTTCGATAAATATTGAAGTCTAGGAGGATATCATAGAAACTTCAAAAATAATTTAAAAAAATTACTTTATAGGGTGAACACTTGTGTAATACTAATTTGAAAGCCATTCTGAAAGCTGACGAAGATTCTGTAAGTAAACTCTTCAACTTAACGAATTTTGTTTGTGTCGTCTTTCTGAATTTTGTGGTTTTGAAATAAATACCTACATTTAAATCCATTTTTAGTAAATCCATTTTTGGTAAATCCATTTTTGGTAAATCCATTTTTAGTAAATGCATTTTTATTAAATCCATTTTTAGTAAATACATAATTTATTTTGCAACATAATTGGTTCTCTAAAGATTAATAAAAATGTTGCAGGAGGGTTTCGATCTGGACCCTAGGTTGTTAGGTCCTCCTCAAGTAAGTATACTAACGTTTCTGGATGATTACCCTTTTCATTTCCATCCAACACCTTGGTGTAAAAAAAACAAATATTAATTTTTGGCGAGATCTTCTCTACCGTCTTCTTACTCAATGCTTTCTATTTGGTAAGTCTTCAAACCAGACAATATTTTTCTAGAGCTCAATCAGTGACGGTATTACCACTATGTACTATAAAGTAGGATCTTTCATCAAGAGATTTGTGAGTATGCGATTATTGAGAGAAAAAATCACAAACCTTCCACATCATTTTAGGTGATAGCTCTGTTCAAAACAGTAATAGTCTATCTAAAATATCTCATATTTGGCGAGAATATCCCAGGTACCTTCCCCCGAGACGTGAGTATCCTAATTAGTGCTAAAGTCGCTTTCGCTGACGTTCTTTTCTTCAGGACTTTTATGACGAGGAAGAGTTGAACTCTGAGGAGCTTAGTGAAAGAATCTTTTCTCTTCTTACTATTAACAACGATAATTCGAAGAACCAAAACACCAACGTAGATAATAAAGGAGGCAGTTTTAACGCTTCTATCACGAATATACAGGACTCACCTTCTTCACCTTCGGCACCTTCGTCACCACCTAAAGGGCTACTTGGATCGATGTTATCGACTATGCCTCTTCTTGGCAAATTATTTTAACTCTGTTACAGAATAATTATTATAAAATATTTGTCCCACCTAATAACTTTGTAATTTTTGATTTCAAAGGGTTTATTTATCATCGGATTATTTCTAACGCCAGATTTTAGACCAAAAGTTTATTTCTTTTAAAATTAATCTCCTTTGTATTACAGGGGGTGCGTCAAGAATTCCTTGAACCTTCACTTTCTGCTATTATCTTAAATATTTCAATGAGCTTGAACATCAATCTTTCATTCTAATGTAGAATTAGACCCAAATGTAGAACTACAAAAATGTAGAACTACAAACATGTAGAACTACAAACATGTAGAACTACGAACATGTAGAACTACAAACATGTAGAACTACAAACATGCCGAACTACAAAATGTAGAACTACACAAAATCTTCATATTTTCAAATAGATCTTTAATCTCTTTCTTCTTCCTCAAGATTTTCCTATATGAAAATTAACATTTTAGCTCCCGTGGAGCGACAGATCGGGCATAAAAAATTTGGTTGTGAACAAAGGATATAATCCTAATATAGAAATGAGTGACGATGTTGATCCGCAATATTTGGTAAGTGTCAAACTGGGGAGCAATTTGTTTGATTGATTAACCACTAAAATACTAATAAAAGTTGAAAATTGATTTAATTTCGCAATTATACAATTTGCATGACTGGCCACTTGAGTCTATAACTTCTTTATTTGCCTATATACTATTTTTGATTTTTAACAATATTAACAAAAAAAATATTAACACAGTTTAGATTAAATCCAATTATGTGCGACCACCTTTTTCGTTTTCTTGCCTCCTTGTGGTATACAGGGTGGTTCAATTATTTTCTTGCTGAGTAAGTAGATAATATGCACTTTGTCATAGTTATTTGTATAAAAACTAACTTGAAAAAAATGAGTTCATTATCTATTTAGGAGCTATGGGAAAATTATTTTTGTATTCCACCAAATTTCTCAAAACAGGTTCAAAATAGTAATGAAACAAATAAAACTTAAAATTTTAGTACCCATGGAGTGATGGCAAGAGTGTAAAAAATTTGGTTGTTAACAAAGGATATAATCCTGAATTTGCCATGAGTGACGATGTTGATCCGCAAGATCCGGTAAGTGTCAAACTGGGAAGCAATTTGTTTTATTGATTAACCAATTAAATACTAATAAAAGTTGAAAATTGAATTAATTTCGTAATTTGCTTGACTGGCCACTTGAGTCTATAACTTCTTTATTTGCCTAAAATTTATTTGTGATTTTTAACATTATTAACAAAAAAAAAAATTAACACAAAACATTATTAACACAAAAAATATTAACACAGTTTAGGTTAAATCCAACTATGTGCGACCATTTTTTTCGTTTTATTGCCTCCTTGTGGTATACAGGGTGGTTCAATTAATTTCTTGGTGAGTAAGTAGACAATATGCACTTTATGTCATAGATATTTGTACGGTATTAAAACTAATTTAAAAAAATTGAGCTAAAGGATAATTTTCTTTAAAGGAGTAATAATAGAAAATCTTGCTTACAATGTTTTTATTATATCACACTACCAGTTTCGATCCCAACTAGGATCTTCTTCAGGTGCTGGAAACATGAAGAGAGGGTGTAAAAACTTTTTTGAAAATACCTAATTAGGTAAAATTACAATATACAAAATACATAAATGACAAACTTAACAAAACACGACGTATTAAAATTTAAAAGTATACAAGAGAGAATCAATTTACCTGCGTCAAAAGGTTAATTATACGTTGAAGTTTAGAGACATAAATTGTGTTTTACTTAAATTAATTAAAGAAATTCGCGAAGACATGAACACACTCTACATGTGTGGATGAGAATATAAAATAGTGACAGAACAAATTATAATAATAATTTTATTACATTCTTTGTAGAGCCACCAACCAACACACGTTGTGATCCACATGTATAGTTTTTAATAAACATTCGAATAAAAAGGTTATTGATAATAAAAGCAACCCAACATACATACACGATTGGTTGGTTACCCCTCACATCAAATAATGTTAAATGTAGATTATAATAACATAATGTGAATACCATAGAGAAAATGGTCAGAAAAAAAGAAAAAAGAAAATATAATCAAAATATAGAAAAGTAAAAATATATAAAATTATTTTATTATATATATATAAATGAGGGGGGTGAAGTTTAGGAAAAATGGCATGTTTAAATTAAGTTGAACAGCGGGGTGACTTTTTGATGACATTGCACATTGAGATAATTAGATTGATTAATAGAAAGTTCTCTGTGTATTTCCATTGTCTCTATTAATTTTCTTTTCATGAGGTTGTTTTCTTGTTTAATTAGTGTAACATCCCTTTCCCCCAGCTTATGACCTGTGATAAGAATATGTTTGCCCACTTCAGAATTTATCTTGTCTTTAATATGTTCTCTTAGTCTAAGTCCCAACGTTCTGCCCGTTTCTCCAATATAAAAACTACTCCACACTCCGGGCAAACTATTTTATAAACTCCCGATTTTTGCAGTATGTCCACTTGGTTGACAGTGTTATTGAGGAACCGTCCCAAAGTATTAGTATTTCTGAATGTTAAAGTTTTATTATAGTTATTAAGTATTTTGGAAAGTCGGAAAAGATTAGTGTGATTATATGTGATGACCTCATAAGAACTTGATGAGTTTGGGGTGAGAATCTTTTGATTGGAAGTTGTGTGGTTATTAATTCTATTATGAAGATTTCTTTTCACTCGTCTGTTAATTTTGTTAATGAAAAAATAAAAACTATACATCTGGATCACAACGTGTGTTGGTTGGTGGTTCTACAAAGAATGTAATAAAATTATTAATATAATTTGTTCTGTCGCTATTTTATATTCTCATCCACACATGTAGAGTGTGTTCATGTCTTCGCGAATTTCTTTAATTAATTTAAGTAAAACACAATTTATGTCTCTAAACTTCAACCTTTAACCTTTTGACGCAGGTAAATTGATTCTCTCTTGTATACTTATAAATTTTAATACGTCGTGTTTTGTTAAGTTTGTCACTTATGTATTTTGTATATTTAATTTAGCCTAATTAGGTCTTTTCAAAAAAGTTTTTACACCCTCTCTTTACGTTTCCAGCACCTGAAGAAAATCCTAGCTGGGATCGAAACTGGCAGTGTGATATAATAAAAACATTGTAAGCAAGATTTTCTATTATTACTCCTTTAAATCTTAACGTTTTGCTGGGTCACCCAACTATTAATTACTTTATTTATTTTTTAATGAATGTTAACTACAGGATAAAAGAAGCTATAAATGTTATTTTGATTAAGAATATATATAGAAACATAACTATTTTGAATGTAAATCAAAGAGAGATATAGATGTTCTGTGAAATTAATTATTTAAATCAGCACCTGCGGGTGTCCTATATAATTAAATTGAAAATTTGTACAAACTAATTTAAATTATTTACTTTGTTCGAAATTAAATTGTCATTAAACTATGGCGAAAGGAATTTTTGGTTCAAGTTTGTCAAAGTAATTACAATAATAAAAGTGTAAAACCATATGTCCTGTTGATTTGTTCGTTATTATATGGACACCTACAGAGAATTTTATGTCAAATATTTTATAATCTGTCTTCTTCATACTGTGAGAATTGCAAAATACTGACCTATTACAGATACATAAAAGACAGCACTTATATTTTACGGGACATTTTAAATACAAAATTTTGCATAATTTTGGCCAGTGAACATAAATAATTATTTATCTGAGATTTGTGAAAATTAGAAACAAGCGTAAAAATATGCTTAGTCTTGCAAAATTTAATGTTTTAATTATAAATATTTGGATGAGTAGAGTTTTATTCCTGTGCCTAACTTAGCATGTTGAGCATAACAAAACATGTTTACGTACATATTATGTAGATCCGTATAGCAATCGGCCGGCGCCCATAATTCAAACAGTGCATTTTCAGTATTTGTTCTCTCCATATATTTGCTACTGGTTTGTTGACACTGTTTGTATTAAATAAGGTAAAGCACCTAAGAAAACAAACATCTTCACAATCGTGCTTTGGCCAAGGAGGCCGGGTCGGACGCGTGACCGGCCCTCCTCGTGACAAATACGGATCGCCATCTACACAGCACCCGTGAACATGCTCTATGTCCTTCTTTTCTTCGCTGAAAGCTCTGCTTGTGTGCCTGCTTGCTCTTTACTCTTGTATGTAAGTACATACAGCAACCATTGGCAAATGTGGTTGGTATTACGAAGTACTATGGACACATATATCAAGTAATAAGGTTTTTGCTGGACTCAGAGATCTTAGCAAACTGAAAATTGGTTCTTTGGTGGATGAATCATTCCATGATTTACACTGATCGTACTTAGAACAGTAGATATAATTAAGTATTTAAAAGTTTTAATTATTTTTTAACACCCCGACATGAAGATTTTTTACCATGCAAGAAGACAAATGTGTAATAAAATTTAACATATTACCTCGGACACGAGGATGTACTCTGACTCCTACAACTGCAGCCTCTGACCGTAAACCCGTATTTTTAATGATACCCACCGAAGTGGATGGCTTATTTTATTGGTTGTTACAATTATCGATAAGAGGTCGTCTCCACACATCTGTCGGTTAGTGGGTCAAATTTTGACGTGGAACCCAGCAATTAATGTTGGCTCTATTTATCTTTATGGGCTGGTAGATAGTGTTTTCATGGTTGTGTAAATGTACCAACGATCGTAATCGTTAGGACTTAAGATTACGTAAACACCTCCTTGGACAGCTTTTACGCGATATAGGTCGAATTCTTCCAGTACTTCTCGATAGTGTTAATACTTATTAACGAGGATTTGATAATTATTGAGGAATTTATTACCTGGCTTGCTTCTATTGGGAGAGACGTCTTCAACCTCTTGTGATGAGCTTTCTCCTCAGGATTTTTATGTAGGTGATAAGTAAAGATGGGTGAGGATAATGCCTGCTGTACTATTTCACAAATCATAAAATCCTACTACATAGATGCATACATATATTTTTAAATCAAATAAATATTGTTTGTATGAAATAGATATCCTTTGCATCAAATAAAACTGTTTACTTTCACAAAAAGATTATTTTTTTCAAACTAAGAATACACATTTAAAAATGTAGATAGTCTTTTTAAAATTAAAGAATTATTTGTTTGGACGTATTGGAACATACGTTCTGTTTGAATATAGGTAGGTACAGCTAAAGAAATATTAAATGTCACGAATTTGCTTTCGCGCAGATTCGCAGAGTCAGAACATTCACAGTCTATCGTAGCCTGTGTTTAAGGCATTTGGGATCGGCATTCTGCGTTGAGACGTCCCTCAAGGCAGATGTATTCATTATTTTATCAATGAATGTGTAAATAAACGTTTACGTTTAGCTGCGAAAGTGCCCGCGTACGAACCATGGCAATGGCTCGGCACCCTGCGCGGATGCTTTATTTACAAGCAAAAAGCAGAGCCAGGTAACAAGGGCCGTCGGTCGTATAGTCTTGACGCTTGTAGCGCAAAGTAGCACTAGTTTTTAAACCGATGGCCGTGGGTTCGTTCCCTGGCAGCTACGACTTTATTTAATGTATTTTTTTAGATGTGTGTTATAATTTACAGATTTATTTCTAATCATATAAACAAATATTGCAGACTATCACGTAAAATGA
>JAWQRP010004172.1:0-12259 GCA_033557875.1 Quadriops clusia | reverse complement strand
CCTCAAAATTTAGTATTTACGCGGATGACCGAGATTCCGTACAACGCGGTTTGAACCAGATTTAAGCACTGTTTTTGAGTAAAACTGAAACTGTATTATTCATAAAATACATTTAAATCAGGTTCAATCCGCGTTGTACGGAGTCTCGGTCATCCGTGTAAATATTAAATTTTGAGGTTATAATTCATTTGACAACTATTTATGACGGTTAAACTAGACCGAAGTTAGTCTTCGTTTATGAATAAGACTGTTAGACATTTGATAGTTAGTATGTACATTCAATTTCATATTAAATATCACTCGTTTACTTCCATTTTCTGTAATAAATAAAATAATGTTAATACAAAACATCACACTTTAAACAAAAATAAGAATTTTTTTAAATGATATTATGAGTACTACGCCACGGATTCACTGTTAACTGTGCTAGAAAGACGGCGTTCGCCAAACGAAATTAGTGACATTTATAATGGAAACAAGATGTACCTACGTAGTAAACAGTTGCTTACAAAACCTATTGAGCGTGAAATAAAAATAAATGAATGAATGTACATACCTGTTAATAAATAACTAGTATCTTTTACACAATATTATAATTATGGATAAGCAAAACAACGTTTGTCATCCCACTAAGAGGAAATAAAGACTTCAGTATTTATCATTTATATAACATCGGCCTGTTTTCGCATAATATACCAATTGATGACGCAAAAAATTAGGATCAAAAGTTCTGGACGAGTCTATAAAACAAGGAGCTCTGGTTCTACATCGTTCGTGGACGATGAAGTGTTAACATTTGTTCCTAATTAAAAAAATCGCGCCCTTGCTGGGATTCAAACTATAAACCCCTTGCACAAACGCTAACGCCTTAGCAATTAGGCCATCACGACGACAAGCATTTGTTAATATTATAAGTAAATGTCTAAAAGGTAGGTCTACTATCGTGGGCGACTGACAAGAAAGTAACTGTAGAGATGTGTGCGTAGCCATTAAGTGGACATAGTCCACTAAATAAAAAAATCAATAATTCAAGATTTTTTGCTGCAATATTGGTATCGTTGTACGCATAATCATTCTGGGGATTAGAATTAATATTAAAAGCACTTTGAAAACTAAGTATTTTTAAAAGTTATGTGCCCTTGCGCGGAAACGAAATCTTACGGAGTAAAAAGTTATTGGGATGTTTTTAAGCTCTTTATGGGCAGAATTAATTTTTGGAAATTTCATTGCCCTAACTTGGTAAATAAAGCCACAATAATAAAAAAATATTTTTCGTCCATCCGCCATTTTTTGCAGAAATGTTTATACCGTTGTATGCAGAATTACTTGTCGATTTAAAATATGTAAAAAAATTCATCTTAATCATCACTTTTATGGATCCAAGTGCGCTTGCGCAAAAACTATGCGTGGCAAACCAAAACTACAGCGTTTTTTGAAGCTCTTTAGGTTGATAATAACGCTAATTCAAGGTGAACGTCTTAGGTGGACCACGTGTATAGGTACGTTGTTGTTGTTGTTTGAGGACGCAAGAAAATACAGTATAACTTGCGAACGACGGAATCCTAATAAGACGGAGTCCTGTGGTAGACGGAATTATTAGAAATTATCGGCCCCTTCAATTAATTTTTAATGCAAATAACTCTGTGCATGACGGAATCTGCGAGACGCGGACGGAAAAAAGAACATTTTCAGTCCCATCCCTATATACTTCTGTATATTTTACCCTGTGGAGCGCGGAAACGTCGATATTTGCCGTTGCACTCAGCCGAGACTAGAAACTCTATTTTCTTATTTTTCTTTTTGAAAGTACTATGTATGTATATCTACTATGTTTGAGGGAGATAAATCGCGTACTATGTAACTTTGTTTAATGCGTAAATCATATTTATGAAAATACGGAAAAACAGCGCAAACATATAAAATGCAATGATTCGGCCGGATATTGTAAAAAAGTTCTATAGAGGAATAGACTAAACAAATCCGTCTTAAAACGTATTTTTAAGAAATGCAAGAAAGGTAATACACCATCGCTCAATATTTAGGCAATTGTTGTTGAATCTTCAAAGGCTAAACACGTGCGTGTAGCAGAATGAGTAAAATAAATACATACAGTGAAATCTCGTTATAAGAGACACCCGGAGGAATGGACTTTTGTCTCTTATGAACATGAACTCTTATAATTGGGAAATGCCTTTTTTTGAGAATCTGCTAATTAAAAGTGCATCTTTTTCAAATGTTTCCCTACTTTGACAGAGGCATTTAAAATGTCCTGTTTCTTCTGCATTATTTTACGTAATCTCGAAGTCGGTACATTTAGTTTTTCAGCGATAACCCTTAAAGAAACACCTGAGTGTTTCTCGACCTCCCTAATACGATTAGCATTTTCCACAATTGACAAAATTCTTCTCTTCGCAGTCACCTCAGTTCAAATTTCAATCTGTAATTAAAATCTCTAATTTACCCGAAACTGGCGTAAAGAAACGAGCATAGAACCACAACGCGCAGAGTACAGTGTCTTAACAATAACAGTCCTCACATACAGCAGGGGCGGACCTAGGTGGTCATCTTGGGGGGGACGATACGTTAAGTAAGAGACAATGACGTCATCAACTCAGAAACTAAAGGTGGCTCAAGATATGCGTCTTCAAAACGTAAGGGGGGGGGGCGATCGCCCCGATCGCCCCTCCTTAGGACCGCCACTGCATACAGGGTGTTTCACCTAAAGTGAACCACTGAAATTGTGGCGTTGTTAACAACGATACAAGTTCCAAAATTTGAGGAGTTTACTCTACGCATAAAGGGCTACAAAAAACTCAAATAAAATTTTTGTTTAACTCTCCTATTTTTCGCGCATGCTCACATCAAACATAATCATGCTAAATTTTTTTTTAATATCCTTTTTCCGCTGCTCATTCTGCGTACATCGATGTAAATATTGTTTCAAAATATTGACGCATGTGCACACAGTGATTATTTAAAAATCGAGTTTTTTAAATAACTATAACTCGGGCCCAACCTTCAAAAACTATAACTCCTTTATTTAATAAGTTAAAAAAATATTTTATTAAGATAGACTCGATAGAACGAGTTTTAACGCCTCTGCTGCTGCATTCAATTAAATGTATAAATTAGGGCGGCATGCCGAAAACACATTTACCCTCTGGGTAAGGTTAAAGGTAGGTTCACAATCTAATGTACCTGGTGTACAGCTCAGGTACATTACATTGTGAACCTAACTTTAACCTTGCCCAGAGGGTAAATGTGATCTCGGAATACCAAGCTTAGTGACTTAATTAAGATTTTTCATCACAATATGGGTATCGTTGTACGCGGAAAACCCAGGGGAACCACAATTCCTTAAAAAATGTTGTGTTTTTCAAGTGTGGTGTGCGCTTGCGCGACAACTGTACGTCGAAGAAAAAAAGTTATTCGAAAGTTTTGAAGTATTTCAAGAACAGAATAGATGTTAAAAAATTATTTTTTTTAAATTATTAAATAAAGGATTTATAGTTATTTAAAAAAAACCGTTTTTTAAATAGTCACTGTGTGTGCATGCGTCAATATTTACATAGATGTACGCAGAATATGTAGTGGAAAAAGGATATTAAAAAAAAGTATATCATGATTATGGTTTTTACAGTTTAATGTAACAAAAAGTAGGAGAGTTAGACAAAAATTGTATTCAATTTTGTAACCCTTTATGCGTACAGTAAATCCTCAAATTTTGGAAATTGTATCTTTGTTAATAACGCCACAATATCAGTAGTTCACTTTAGGTGAAACACGCTGTATATGTCCTTGGTTGGGGAATTGCGCAATCTCGGAGAGGCAACAGGAAGTGTGTGTGAATCTATTCAATAATAAATGGTACATTTTTTTTTCCTGTCCGAGAATGTTTTCTTTCACTGCATTTGCACCGAGCAGTCAACAATTTTTCCATGTTGTCTCTTAACAAACGGAGAAAAGTGCCTTCGGGACCCAAAATATTTTCTACTATAAATGGGAATCTCTTATAAATATATTATTTAAGCGGAAGTATATTCGGGACCACAAGAAATGTTCACTATAGGCGGGATCTCTTATAATCGGGTCTCTTATAACGAGGTTTTGCTGTATTAGAATAATTTTTAATTTTGACATTATTCATTTGTTAGTTTCGTTAATAAATTCTCGAATTAGTTATATTATAATTATACATTAAGTATATACACCATTTAATCTTTTTGTAAATTCTAATAAAACCTGTTTGTGAAGGAAAACCTGTCATGGACGGAATTTTATGTCGGTCCCGTGACGTTCCGTATTTCGCAGGTTTCACTGTATTTACAAACCAGTTTGTTTACTAGTCAGCCACCTTAATATGCACATTTAAATTTTTAAAATGTTATTGCAATTAAAAAAAAAGATTTATGTTATTTAAATTATAGTTTCTAAAGAACAATTGCTAATAATTTTAATTTAAAGCAACAAAAAATTTAATTGTACTTTCTAAATACATTTTTTTTCTAGGAGTCAGAGAAAACCTTACGTGGGGAAAGGAAGTCCTGAATGGGAAAATTCGTCCTTACGTAATTAATGGACGGTCCCTAAAAGGAGAGTATTCCAAATCGAAGATTTAGTTGCAACCCCACTTGACCACTTAGGGCCACTTTTACAATCTTCAGATAGCGCTACTTGAGGATTATAAAGCGGCCCTTAATATCATGTCATTCGTAACTCTTGTTTTTAACAATTAAAAATTTATTTTTAAGTTTAAAACTTTTAAAATCAAGATTTAATAATATATTTTTAAAAATAAATAATGCATTTTAAATAAATATAAAAAGAGGTAAATTAAATTTTATATACCCGGAATGAATTTGATGATCTATTTCTGGCCAGGAAAGCCTTCTACAACAAAATGATTGTAATGATCTTTCTGTATTTGCTTTTGGTGATCGTTGTCGAAACGATCCTGGTCTACGAACTGCTGGTGCTGGAACTAAACACTCTAATGTTCTTCTTCGGTTTTGAACTAGAGCGCTAGCACCGGGAGCTGGAATAACTTTTGGAAACCCAGGTGTGTTGCTATCTCCGGAAGAACTTCGGCCTCCGGAAGGAGTTGCACTTTCAGTTGTGTCATTGCGGCTCAATGAAAATCTAAAAGTTATATTTGTTAGTTTTACATCATTTCATCATAAACAAATATAACATACACTAATTTGATTGCGACTGATTGGGAAACTTAAAAAAGGACTAATTTTTCATTCATACCTGAGTATTTTTTATACAAATTTCAACAAAGTTAAAATAAAAGTTGTAAATCGAGTTAAAGCTTATTAAGCATTTCTACAAAATGTTTATTATACATATATGCAATTACCTATTATCATATTATTCTAAGCTATAATATGTTTAAAGTTTACAATTACATTTGCATCTTCATCATAGAAAATGCGGGTATATAGAGGTCTCGCCACGACAGTAGAGACCACCTAAGTCATCAATTTTTTGGAGTCTTATGAAAATTCATGATGTAGGTAGCCTCTTCCCCGCGGCGAGTCCCAAACACACTACATATTTGCTCAATGTTGGTCAAACTAGCGATTGCCAAATAAATTATGGTGTGAATGGATTTTGATCGCCAATGCATTTGGGATCATTCACACTATATGCACATTTGGCAAATGTATGGGTAAGCATTTGATTTAACATGCACATATAGAGTGTACGCCCTTTACAGGCAAAACAATTTTTCATTAAAATTAATTTTAAATGCAAAATAAATTAATAAGTTTTTTGTATTTTAATAGTATGTGATTTTAAATATCAAGTCATTGCATTTAAGTTAAAAATATCGCATATAATACAAAAGCAAAATTATTTAAAAACAAAAATATCTTTTGATTAAATACTTTATTTTAATTAAATGTACTTCCATTTGAATATAATGTAAGGTATTTATTTTAAAAGCAAAACAGTATGATTTAGAAACATTATTAATTGAATTTTTTTTGCTCATCTTATAGCAATGCAATAAGACGGAAAGAGAGCATGAAATATATAATACATGAAGTACATAAATGTAATACTTGTCAATAAAGTGGCTAATTTCTTATAATATTGAGTAAATCTGTACTAATTCCATTAACATACCTTTTTGGGCTAAGAGAAAGGACTGCTACGCTGTTAGTTACGTACTCCTGTAACGAGTTTAAAAAACTCATTTTCTTTTCCGTCTGCAACATAATGTATAAAGATTTTATAAAATACTATATTTGGGAGTATAAAAACATACTTAAAAAATCATTGCTAAATAATCGTGGCGAAAGGGTTCAGAAATAAATAAAACCTCGATTTATCGTTTTCGCAGAAACCGGTTAGAAAAAAACGATTATCGCGGGATAACGATCACAGCGGGCTAATATCAAAAAATGAAAATTAAGCAACTACATGTATAGAAACCTTATTTATTTGCGATATTATATTAATATTGTGACGGATGAGGGGGCCCCTCTCTCGGATGCGAGCGTAAGCGGTACTTACGGAAACATTCCGAAAGCGAAAATGGCGGAAGATTCAAATCAATCTAAAACTCTATTTGGCCAAAATTACCTGTGATCGTCTAGCATTTATAGGAACTCTTTTTATGTCGTTTTCGTAGCATCCCAGAATTCGTAGGCAAAAGTCATGTCAAATTAACGCGATTAAGGTGAGAACTGTTATTAAGAGTAAACAAAGCGAAAATTTAATGAAGAATGAATTCAATTGGAATGTCAAGTCGTTCGTGTGTCTGTGTGTGTGATTTCAGGTACGGCGTCGCAAACCCTCGTTGTGTGATGATACTGATTTTTGGGGGAATTTAACTGCTTGCTTTTAACTTAGTTATTTGAATTATTCAATGATTTTAGTGATTTGGAAAGTTCTGTTACTAAGAAAGCCCTCTTTCATTCTTTAACTTCGAATTTGTATGACTTACGAGACACGCGAATGTTGGTACTCAGCGCACCACAACTGACGTAGCGCAGGGACACTCAGTGGCAAAAAATCTACAAATCCGAACTTTAGAAGTTCAAGATCAGAATTGATCTCCAGCATAGCCTTCAACTAGCGCTGCCTAATCACGGTGAAACCCCCTACGTCATAAACGCAATGTGCGAGTACACTAGGTGGCAACATTTAATTGGTTCGGCACAAACGCGGTTCTAAATTAACGCAGCCGGCGGCATCCCGAGGTCAAGTGTTTAGGTAAACAAAAATGGTTAACGGTAATAAAAGGACCGGCTCAAACAAGATGTTATTACGTTACCCTAGACTTGGTTCATGTCACCACTATGTGGCTTCACAGCCAGGGGTATTCGAGTGCCGTCCCTTGCCAAACACGAAATAGGACGAACAGGTGAGAGAGAGAGAGAGAGAGACAAATCGGAATTGTTCTCTCCCTATTCAACACATCAACTAGCGGCAAAACTACTCTAACACTATTAAATTGAATAAACTAAAGAAAGAAGAATACAAAAATTCTTGAATGAATTGCGTCCCACGTCTGAAGATGGCACCCAACGAATCCGAAAACTCCCAGAGGAATGGTGTTGATGATATTCCCAAAGGCACTGAACAATGGATCACACTGAACCCACTCCCCCCGACTCTCATCTACTCTCTCTCGAACTGTCACTTGATCTGTCTTCCGACTCTGAACTCACTTCATTGACCTTCTAACCCAACTCCACCTCACTAACTCTCTCTCAATGACTTACCGTCCCTAACCCCCGACTCTCCCTGTAACTATGAGACTACCTCTCAAAACAACTCTCTTTCACTGACTCCTGGCCACCGGCTTTCACGAACCAACTGGATAGACTATCCCTGTTGGAACCATCCTCGAACTAATTTGACTACTGTCGTCTAACCCAACTCTACCTCACTAACTCTCTGAATGACCACCCCCTTGCACCATCTCTCAGGATCTTCGGCAACTAACTCTATTTTTACCCAATAAGAACTCTTCTTGCCTCCGCACGGCTACTTTTCTCTGAAGAGCAACCAATTACCTGCTAGACCCTTTCCTTTGCGACGAATCAACCAACTCTAGTTTCCTTATTAGACCACGCCCTCTCACGTTGGGATTTTCCTTTTTGGCTACCCGAGAGTTGGTACTACTGTAGTTTATTTTCACCCCTTATGAAATTTTGGCTACTCACCATTTGCCGCGCATCTTTAACGACTGTTTTGGAACCGGCACCTGCTTTCACACAGCTGGTTACGATTAGAGCAACCTTTGCTAAGCCATTCAGCTATTTCTGCATTCTCGAGCAGATGTTCTTGAATCGGACCCTTGTCAGCGAATTTCTTTGTGTAGCGCACGATAATTGTTTGACTTACCGCTTGACACTGGAAATAATTTCCACAAATATCTAATCATCTGTTACCGGCAAATTTCGTCTCTCACTTAATCAAACAAATCCGTTTTTGATAAGAACCTAATTTGCATGAATTGCGTAACCTATCTTCATATCGTCACAATACATGCATAAATTATGGAAAATCATTTAAAAAAAATAGACTTATTTACAGTTTTTGTAGTTAAGAATTATTACTTTGAATAAAATAAAGTTTATTTTCCAAATTATTGAACAACTTCTGGTTTGTTTGGAAACGCATTTCTTGTCAATACACAATTACATCCGTTAGGCAGGATATTAAACGTTAACAAATGGCTCTAATGAAAAAGTGTTATTAAACTTTTGAAGAGTATCAAGACCGTCACAACTAATAATGCGGCAAAACATAAAAAGGCAAACGATAAATGCGGTTTTTAATTACATTTAATACATGGGGATTTGTTGAGACCGAGGTTTCACTGTATTCGCTTTGATTCCATAGTAACGGTACCTACTTCGCGACGTTTCTAGATCCTTTATAATAACCTTACTAGTACCGTGCCCGTTCTTCACGGAGTTTGAAGTAAATAGTCTTTTTAAAAAGGGGTGAGTGTAAAATGTACATGGAAAGAGTGGAAGAGAGACGAAGACATTATTAGAATGAGAAGAATGGTTTTAATAGATTACATATCATATATTCTTCACTTTAACTATCTCTTCACCCCTTTCCCGTTTCATTACGTCTCGTCCCGTTCCGTAGTCATTCGCGTTTGAACTAAAGTTGTCAACTTGATAATTATTTAACCAAAAAATTTGTAATTTCATATAACGGCGGACCCTTTATTTTTGACATAAGTAGCCAACGTCGACTATAGACACGCTAGGAGTTTTCCGGATAAACACACAAATTTACACAGTAAGGCTAATGTCAGACACAGCGGTTTTAATCGACGCGTTTAACCAGCGGTGTCCGAGTTGGTATGTGATAGATTATGTCATAATAGTGTAAAACATACACAGCGGTGCGTACGTTTCGGTTTTTTCGACGGATTCGCAACCGCTGTATATGTTTTACATTGTGGTTTCCTCCATTAATTACGTAAGGACGAATTTGCCCATTTAGGACTCCCCCTCCCCCACGCAAGACTTTTTAAGAATAATCGTTAATATTGAACCTCAACGTGTTTATTATCAATTTATTTTTCCTGATAATATCTATGCTATTTTGTTAAACGTGAGAAATTTTTTTTTAATATAATTTTTATATTCTCTACTTAAAATAATTTAGTGGGCATGCTGGTACAAAAAACAATTTCTTTGAATTAAAATTTGTAAAACAAGGTATATACTAAAAAGAGACGCGTGTAAAACTAAATTATTAACGAAGTGAACAATTCTCAGGTCAAGATTAATGTTATAGATGTGGAGGTAGAAGTAAAACTTCGAGTAGGTACGTTCATGTCAGTAATTTTTCAAAATGACTACCGATTTTGATAAGGTATAGGCTTTTTGTGATATCTTTTTGAAAAATTAAAAACACACACTCAAGAACTCGAAATTCTACTTCTGCCTCCACATCTATAAATTAACTAATGTTTTTACAAGTAAGTAATGTGAAGGTATGAAGATAGGTTACGCGAATTATGCAAATGTGGATCTTATCAAAAAGGAGATTTGCCAGTGCCAGATGTTCTTCAAGAAGCTGGAATTCACGCCGACAAAAGGTCCCATTCATAAAAAAACATCTCGACAACGCGCCAAATGGAAAAGTGGTTTGACCAAGGTTGCTCGAATTGTTCGGGTTGCTTGGCAGATGCGCCAATAGACGCTACAGGGGTACCAACCTGCGATGAGTAAAAAAAATGAAAGTCCCGACGCGAGAGGGCGTGGTCGAGTAAAGAAAGCAGAGCTGCCGGATTGGTCGGCAAGGGACAGGTGCTAAACGGTGGTTGGTTGCTCTTAAGCAGGCGGGTGGCCACGTGAAAAGGGTAACTGTGATTGGGCCAAATAAAACCAGTCAGTCATTGGCAGGTAGGGGGTGAGTCAGTCAGAGGGTGGATCGTGAGCAGCCTTCTTGCGGACAGTCAGATAGAAGGAGTTGACTGGAACAGTCATGAAGAGACGAGCGAGCGGGCGAGTCGATCGGGCGGGCAGTCACTGAAAGTTGGTTTCAAGATTCATTCACTTGGGGTCCCGGATGGCGGTAGATCAGAGAGTGTCGGGGGCGGTTCAGAGTGAAAAGTTTTGTGGATTGACTTCATTGTGATAAATTGTTCAGTGCCTTTGGGAATACCTGCAACGCCGTTCCTCTGGGAGTTTTAGATTCGTTGGCTGCCGTCCTCAGGCGTGGGGGCGCTCTACAGGCTAAGAATATTTGTTTTCTTCTTTCTTTAGTTTTATTCAATTCCGTAGTTAGAGAATAGGTGTCGCTAGTTTGGTCTTCATTAGTGGCGCAATATTTGGGCCTACGCGTTATCTTCACGAATGGTGCGTTAGTTTGTTTGGTTGGTTTCGATGAACGCCGCCAGGTGGCAATAGGGGGAGGGTAATTCCGTCTCTCTCTCTCGCACACACACACACACACACTCACATACACACACACACACACACAAATCAATTACGGTCGACCAATAAACATAATAAGTCAATTTAATCAATAACCTTTTGCAATAACAAAGTTTGGGCCCAATCAATTCAATGAATAGTTACATGATGACAACAAAGGTAGAGAAATTAAACACACGATAAAAAAGGTAGTGCCATTGCATTAATAATAAGCAAAGGTAACACCATTTCATAACAAACCAGAAGGTATCTCATTCTCACTATAATTACAAGGGCAACTGCAGTGCAGTAAAATAACAAATAATTAGTCCTTACTCCTCCAGGGTCATTCAATTAAATCAAATTCAGGGTATATCAATTCACAATCAAATGCTGTTTGTTCTGATGAAAGTTTTCTTACATTTTATTATTTTAATTATGTATTTAACTCAATTGATTCCTTTTCAGCTAATTTCGTATTATATTCTTGGTAAGGTACCGACGTGGGTTTTTATTGTCGCGTAGTCTGTTTCATTTCGGGATTGAGTGTTGCTATTTTACCTTTTATTTGGGTCGCGAGCTTTTGGTTGGGGTCACGCTCCCTGAGTCCACACAGTGGGGATGGGTTATTAGCGACCAAGACAGCAGCTTTTGTTCACCCATTCGTCCAATTTCGTGTTCATCAGGAGGCGTACCAGGCAACCTCTGGCCTGTGGAGCTCTCTCAGAGAGAAAGCAGATCATGTCCTGGAGATCGTAATAACATCCTGGTGGGACTGTCCTTTTATTCCTGTTAACCACCTTTGTTTACCTAAACACTTAACCTCGGGATGCCGCAGACTGCGTTGCTTCAGAACTGCGTTTGTGCCGAGCCAATTAAATGTTGCCACCTAGCTTACTCGCAGTTTGCGTTTAGGCCGTATGGAGATTCCAATGATGAGATGACGATCGTTGAAGGTCTTGCCGGAGATCAATTCTTATCTTGAGCTTTTAAAGTTCGGATCTGTAGTTCATTTTACCACTGAGGGTCCCTGCGCCACGTCAGCTTGTGGGGCGCTGAGTCGCAACATTCGCGTTTTGCCGTGTTTCATGTGTCATATAAATTTCACAGTTAAAGAATGAAAGAGGACTTTCTTAGTAACAGAACTTACCAAAATATTAAAATTATTAAATCATTCAAATAACTAAGCTAAAAGCAAACAGTTAAAATCACACACACACACCGACGCACAGTGGTCGGAAACGGTCGATTTTGTGCAAAAACCTCTTCCGGTTGGGCAATTGTGCTAAAATTTAATATCTATGACTTTTTCGATATTTCTAAAGCTAGGACAAAATTTGAAAGAAATTCCT
>JAWQRP010004171.1:0-12259 GCA_033557875.1 Quadriops clusia | reverse complement strand
CAGAATTTAAGTGTATAAAACCAAAAAAAGTGTTCAGAACTAACATATTCCTTGTTTATATTCGTCAAAGCATATTACATATAGGTATTGACTTCGTTTATAGCGCGATTTTATTTTTTTCCATCCTGTTCCACCACTCCAAATTGGATGAATTTTTAGTATGTTATAACTAACCCATTAACACATATTATACTAAAAATTAGTGATTGTGCCGAACCGGCTAGGTACCCTCCGAGAAACTCAAAAAATAAATATGCATATTTTTCAAAAAAAAAACCTAAAACAATGGTGAGCAATAAAAGTTGATTGTTGAAAAATTAAATGGACTAAAAAATATAATAATCATGTAAAAGTTTCCTCTTCCTCCTCGTCGAGAGGGTGGATTTTATTTATTAATAATCAGCTTAAAGCGAATAAGGGCGGAGGAAAGAAAAGATAAAAGAAACATGAAGAGTGATTTCTAAAATGTCGAGAGAGGGTGGGTTTTTATTATTAATAAGCAGCTTAAAGCGAAAACGAACAAGTTAGAGAAAATATAAGACAAACATGAATGTTGATTTCGAAAATACCATATTATTATTCTCTAAAAAGAACAAAATTGGTATTGTATTAGAATACATTCATCATTACTTATATGTATTGAAATTGAAAAGAAATCAAGAAATTTTAAAACAGACATCAACAATAGAATATATAATAAAATAATTAAATAAGAAGAAATTTAAAAAAAAACAATAACAATACAATTTATTTATTTTTTAGAGCCATTTATATTTCTGTATGTATCATATAATTATAGGTAGATACTGTAATTCTGAAGAGGCTTATTAAAAACAAGCGAACGGTAGATTTGAGAGGAGCTCGAGGGTGAATAGCGTGCTTGCATCAGAAGTGTTGACGCTGCCACAACGCAGCAATGTCCACACGGTCTACTAAGAACCTAATAGTCTCTCTGAACCTTACTGCATTGTGGCAGATTTACGCTCGTTATGAACAGGACAAAGAGTTTGATAGCACTGAAAGCGAGACGAAACCGGTAAGGCACTCTGACCACAGCTCTGAGATTCGAAGCCATGGGATTGCGACTGGTGGGGGGACTATGCCTCGAGGCGGTGTCTATATTTTAAAGAGTTTCGCTGTACGAGGTATGTGCGAAATATAACGAAACATTTTTTTCTTGGAAACTTTTTTTTACTATTTGTTTTTGTTGAAAAATGTTTTGTTGGAATTTTTTTAAAATTTTTTTTTGTTGAGAAAATGTTTTGTTGAAAAAATGCGTTATGATAGAGAATAAAACCTTCTATTAGACGGGAATTTCCTCCGTGCATCTGCAACTCCAATTATTATATTTCGTAAGCAGGTAGATGTCTGGACTCGTGTCGCCTTGCACTTAAACCAATTATTCTTATTATTTTCGATTTAAGTTAAAATTCTTCCTCGAATTATTGCGGAAGTCTTTGTGTACAAATCGACGCGACGATAATGACTTTTCCAAGGAAAGCAAAAAGTGAATGAAAGAAGAAATCTTGTTTCTGTACGTATTTGCTTGTTAGAAAACCTCACCAACTGTTAGATCAGGAACTTTTCTCTTCGCGTTTGGTACATTTAACAACTCTTTCAATCATTAGGGAACGAACGACTTTTTCAATAATTAGGGAACTTGATAATGCCTCCATGCTAATGAATCGTGACTTTCCAGAGTTTTCCGAGCGATAGCCGGGATAAATCGCTAGCCGAGCAGATCGGGATTAATGGCGTGTGAAACAGTTTTTAGCAGCATCGCTATTAATTATTATTTATTTGTTAATTTGCATAATGCTGCAGTGCGAGCGAAACATTTTATTTATTGCGGAGATATACGTGCGGCTTGGTGTTATCTAATCGAGCCGGAGAATAATTGCTGGTTGTGGCGCGTTCGCAGTAACATACTTTGCCTCAAAAAATGTTATCTCGAATGCGTATGTATGTGCATGCTTTGTGATATGCTAACGACATTGAACTTGAACTTGAAATGTTGCTATTTACTTTAGTCCGAACGAGATAAAGCGATATTGTCTGCTGGGCCGCTGGAATCGGGCAAACTTCGCCGAAGGCGAGAAGAGTACGATAAGGAGGGAACGGCCTTTGTAACTTAAATAATAAAAAAATTGACCCAAGTTATTCTTTCTAGTACATAGTTGTTTGAGAATATAGATACACATATCATGGTATTAAATTTTCTATAAAGGTTGATTTCGGATTGAAACGGGATTGGAATAGCCTTTTATTACTATTAAATAATATTTATTGTAGACTGTATTTTATGCATTTATATAGTTTACATAATATGCATTAATGCATAATAATCAAATAATTATTTATATCAGGCAATTTAATTTATTTACATGTTAACTGTTTCCATGATTCTAATTAACATTTAATTGGTTAATCTTGACGTGTAACTAAAAATTACTTTAAATTTACAGAACATGTAACTGTAAATTTTTATGTAATATCACACATTTTCAAGATAATCACACATTTTCAGGAAAATCACAGATTTTCAGGGAAATCACAAACTAATTGATTACAAACGTAATTTACTGCAATATTACTGCAACTTTTCTTTCTGTGAAGAATATGAACTTAGGTTAATAGATGGTATATGTGCTTATGTATATCTACGAATACGAAATATTGGTTGTATTATACGTATAGTTACGTTTATAGGTACTTAATCATTCGATTTGGCTCGATCGATTATAATCGATCATAATTGTGAGGACAAAATGCACCATTATCTTCGCGCTCGCATTTTAATGAGCAAACTATTAGTGTACTTAAAAATTCAATTAGTAAAGCTTTACGACGTGTTTATTACGGCCACCAGGCTGTAATTTTCCGTAAGAAGAGGAAAAGCTCGAGCCAAGATAGCGCACGATCATTTTTCCGTCCATTTACCTCGGCCAGGAATAAGATGGGGTATTAAGACAGTTCGATCCGCATGACGAGCTAAGGTAATTTTTTGCTCGGCTGGTATCTTGATCTCCTCTTGCACGCATCGCATCCGAGATGCAAAACGCATGAGTTCAGACTTAATCTACTTAATAAATTGTAATCATCATTACTCTCCGGCTGGCTGTTGCACCGGGCTGGCTGGGCTTCTTCCTCCTCTGGTCTTCTTGTCTTTCTTTCTTCTGTGTCGCTTGGTTGTTCTTCTTTCAACTTTTTCTTCTCCTTTCTTGTTGTCGTTCTTTCTTGTTGTCCTTCTTTCTCTGGTCGTTGTCCTTTCTCTTCTCGTTGTTATTCCTCATCTCCTTGCTCTTCTTTTCCTCGTTGTTCTTCCTCTCTTCGTTGTTCCTCATCTTCCCATTGTTCTTCCTCTTCTTGTCATTCTTCCTCACCATTCTTCATCTTCTCGTGATTCTTCATCTTCTCATGATTCTTCCTCTTCTCATGATTCTTCATCTTCTCATGATTCTTCATCTTCTCATGATTCTTCATCTTCTCATGATTCTTCATCTTCTCATGATTCTTCATCTTCTCATGATTATTAACCTTCTGATAATTCTTCATCTTCTCATGATTCTTAATCTTCTCATGATTCTTAATCTTCTCATAATTCTTAATCTTCTCATGATTCTTCATCTTCTCATGACTCTAAATCTTCTCATGATTCTTAATCTTTTCATGATTCTTCATCTTCTCATGATTCTCCATTGTCTCGTCATTTTTTCTCGTGTTATCATCTCATAATATCATTGTTCCTCTTTTCGTCATTGTTCGTCTCTTTTCATGATTCTCGCTTATTCCTCATGATTCATACTCTCATCATTCTTCCCATTGTTTCTCTTCCTGTTCATCTCCTTCAAATCCGTTTGCTTTCTGTCTATCGTCGTCTCTTTCTCGATCTTCATTTTTCTTCATAGGTTCTGATCTCTTCGGAAGAAGGATTACGTTTTCGCTCGAGAGGCTGACGTTGTTTGTTCACCCTGAGTTATGGCCCCAACAAACTTTTTACACCTGCACCAATCTGCTGCGTTGCATCGCGCAAGCTGCGCACTAACTGCTCCGCTAATTAAACTATTTCATCGTGCCTTAATCTTCCCCATCTTCGAATTATTTATTGCCACACAAAGACTCGCGCTAATCCAATTCCGAGACACTTATTTTTACGTGCGCGAAGAGAACTACTATGTTACCGGACAATGTGTTGTGCTGCCATCTTTAGGTCGATATCTTTTTTATTACTTTTTTTTGTTAGGATCTTTATATTACGTTCTTTCTATTACGATCTTTATTTTACGTTATTTCTATTACGATCTTTATATTACGTTATTTATATTACCATCATTATATTACGTTCTTTATATTACGTTCTTTATATTACGCTCTTTATATTACGTTCTTTCTATTACGAAATTTCTATTACGCTCTTTATATTATGATCTTTATAAAAGATTTTGTTCTTTCTATTACGAAATTTATAATGCGATCTTTATATTATGATTTTTATTTCTATTGCGAACTTTATATTACAATCTTTATAAAAGATTTATAAATTGCGATCTTTAGATTGCGATTTTTATATTATGATGTTTATATGACAATTTTTAACTTACGATCTTTATATTTTTACCTTTATATTAAAATACCTATATCTATTACCAAGGTATACTTAGATGAATATATATATATATATATATATATATATATATATATATATATATATTTATTTATTGATCTAAACGATGCAATATTATTGTATGTTATAGGTAACTCTCTGCAGAGAGTAAACTTCTGTAGATTTTAATAAACCACTTCCTTTGATTCAACTACAACTAACTACAACAAAATATTCATTTGATTGAATAGTGTAACATAAGCATTGATTCAACAAAACTGTTATAAGTAATTGTTCCTACTTTTTTTACTATTGTTAGACAACGTTTTAATGAACTAAATAGAATAAGAGTTTAGTTTTGTTTTTTTTTTATCTCATAAGATTATTTTAGTTCAAACATGAATTAGACTCATTCAATGCAGTTCATTCTTATGACACACTATGGATAACAATTCATTGTAAAATATATACCTAACATTTTTAAATATCTCAATAGGTGCGTTCAGCGGGCTAAACTATTCAGTGGAAACGGAATCATGTGTTTACTAAACATTTTGGTACGTCTTTGCTCATTTAACTGTCTTAATTCTTCAACTGTCATATTTCTTTAACTGTCTTATTTCTTTAACTGTCTTATTTAAACCTCTAGATATTTGTAACGTCTTCACTCCTTTAACTGTCTTATTTCTTTAGCTGTCTTATTTCTTTAACTGTCTTATTTAAACCTCTAGATACTTGTAACGTTTTCACTCCTTTAACTGTCTTATTTCTTTAGCTGTCTTGTTTCTTTAACTGCCTTATTTCTTTAACTCTCTTATTTCCTTAACTGTCTTATTTCTTTAACTGTCTTAGTTCTTTAACTGTCTTATTTCTTTAACTGTCTTATTTCTTTAACTGTCTTACTTCTTTAACTGTCTTATTTAAAGCCCTAGATTTTTGGTACGTCTTCACTCCTTTAACTGTCTTATTTCTTTAACTGTCTTATTTAAACCTCTAGATATTTGGTACGTCTTCACCCATTTAACTGTCTTATTTCTTTAACTGTCTTGTATATTTAACTGTCTTAATTCTTTAACTGTCTTATTTCTTTAACTGTCTTATTTAAAGTCCTAGATCTGGGATTATAAGACTGCATTTTCTAAGGCTCGCAAAAATAAGAGAGTTTCTATAAATACTGCCAGGGAATTATGGTCTTTGTATGCACCTCAAAAATATTGGGGATCTCTACTTTGATAGTCACACGTGTTGTGGCGTCACTCTATTTTGTGAGTGTCTTGTTTGGATCTCCTCCTGTTAGAGCTTACTCGTTCAGTTGTGACCTCTTCAAGTTTCTCCCCATGCAGTCTCTTCGCGGTCCGCGGAACTAAATTATTATTAACCCTAAAACGCTCGAGTGCAAATAAATGTAACCTAAGGTTTCTAATACATTCTTCTGTTTTTGGGATATCAATTAAACATTGAAAAATTGCATCTAATTATCGGAAAATGAATGTATTTCGATAATTAGTGATCGAGTTTAAAGGTCGTACACGCGTTAGTTTTCTAAATTTAATTTAAAAAAAAAGCAACTCTCATGTATATTACTATGAAATAAAAGGTGGAGTCGTTATTAATTTATACTGGATCAAATGGCAAAAATATATTCCAAAAAAAGAGTATCTAGGGAAGACTACTGACGATATTTTATGTGATTCATATTTTATGCGTTTCATATTTTATGCGTTTCATATTGTATGCGTTTCATATTGTACGCGTTTCATAATGTTGTCGCATTAAATGCTTATGCAATATTAAATGTTCGTAAAAAACATTCATTGAGTAAAATTTGCTGCATTAGTTGCTACAACGAATCTGATGATGAGGGTTAATTTTAGTCAGAAAATGTATCATTTACGATTTTAATATTTATATTACTGAGTTGATAATACCTGTATATTATTTGATCTACGTATAAAAATCTCTTGTTTTGAAAAGAAGACAATTATTTTCAATTTTTTAACACAATTTTGGCGCAGTCGGTAGGATCGTCCCAGTTCGTTGTTCATCAAATGTTGATATTTAAAAGGTTGATATTTAATTCGCATTGATGATCGCCCATTTGCACAATTCACGTTGATGATCGACCAATTTGGATCGATGATCGATCTACTCGCATTGTTGATTGGTTTATTCGCATTGATGATCAATCTGTTCGTATTGATGATCGATCTACTCGAATTGTTGATCGATTTATTCGCATTGATGATCGATTTATTCGCATTGATGATCAATCTATTCGTATTGATGATCAATCTATTCGTATTGATGATTAACCTATTCATATTGTTGATCAACCTATGCGTATTGATGATCGACCTATTTGCATTGATGATTTTGATGATCGACCAGCAACAGTGGCACCATCGGCGGCAAAAGCAGCACCAACAGCAGCAGAAGCACCAACAACAGCAGCAGCACCAATAGCAACAGCACCAGCAGCAGCAGCAGTACCAACGGCACGGCAGCGAAATAAATTCGCTCTAACCTTGACTATCCCAACCGTCATTTGCATTTTTTGTGCGTCCCGCCGGAGGCGAAGAGGAGACGGTGCCGATGTTTTGGTCACCGGCGCATAACGACTCGCTCGAAGCATAGCTTTTCATTATGCACGCATTTCGGAGGCCAAAGATTGACCGTCTCAAGGATACATCTAGTCTACAGCCGCCCGACGACGGCAAGGCGACCCAACGGGGCCTTTTCGGGCCCCAATCTCGATGACTGCTCGCTTAGTTGCCGTTCGCGGGCCAATTTGCCATTTCTGCTGCCGCACTCCATTACAATTTTCTTAATAAGTGTAATTGTTGTTGGAGCGAGCTTATTTCTTTGCAAGGCGTTGTCAGGACGATTTACGCCTTGTTAGGACTATTTGCGTCTTGTCAGGACGATTTACGTTTTGTCAGGACTATTTGCGTTTTGTCAGGACGATTTTCGCCTTGTCAGGACTATTTGCGTCTTGTCAGGATGATTTACGTCTTGTCTTGTCATTTCAGATAAATTTGGGGACATACTGATTTAATTGATTGTTTCATAGGTAGGTACTTAATTATTTATTTGTTTTAAAAGATTTTTAGGCATCGATTACAAAGGGCTTAAAACAAGTATAGTTTTTAATATACTTACATCTTTTTTTTTGTACAAAGTAGTTAATTTCAAGAATGACGTACAGACAGATACACAGACAGATAATAGCTTTTTTATACTATGTGATGGTTTACAAAGAAAAGTCACAGATAAAGAACCTTACCATTTAAAAATCAGAGATTTATGATTCACAGAATCAAGCTCAATTATATTTGAAAATAGTTCAGTATACTAAAAAGAAGCAAGATCTTAAGTTTCTTTTTTATGTAACATGTTTATATTTAGCTAAATATTTTAATTCAAGGTGAAGCACGAATATTGTTGATACACATTTTCGTAAAGTACATTCACTTTAAGAAAATATAGGCAAATATTATAAGTATTTAATAAATAAAAATTAGGCATGGTAAATTTGTGAGGTATATGTAGAATAGTATACATAGGTATAATTCAGTATTATATGTAGTACCTACAGTAGGTATTTGTATGTAGTATAATACTGAGGTATGTGTGTACATATAAGAATATGTGTACCTACATATTAGACATAAGAGGTACTTATAATGTGGAGATAATAATATGTCCACATGATTTAATATAATAAAGACAACTGCCTAATGGTCTAGCCTAGATGCGATGAATGATGTTACCGAATCGAAGAGGGCCATGGCCGCGTCAGCGCAGCCGTTCGTTCGGTGCTGCGTGGGGCCCCAATATGTGACCCTCGGCTTTTTTTAAGGCTCGCAAAATAATTACGCGAATAGAGAGAGAGGTGACCTTCGGCGGGTTTTTTCTCCGCTCGTTTTGCAATTTGCTAATTTTTTTTGTCTGCGTCTAAATATTTTAGCGCGCCCGCTTAGCGTTATCCGCCGCGTTGCGGCTGCGTTCCAAATATAAATTAGCAAACTGGTTTGCTATTGCTATTTCATATTCGCCAGCTAAGCGACCGCGACCGCGACAATCGATCGCGATCGAATTAATACATAATGGGCCATCGGTAATAACGACACTTGATACATTAATAATATATGTTGGGACGAAATACGCAGGCAAATATATTTCTGCTTAGAAGTAGGTATAAGTGTATGTAATGAAGAAAATCACTCACCAGATATTATGAACTGTACCTCATTCTTCATTTCATTATCCTGAAAAGATTAAGAAAACAGTTGAAATTTGTATTATTATTATTATTATCATTACTACTATATGCACTACTATTAAAGTGCATATATATAGGTTCTATGCGCACGTACTCTATATTTAAGGCCAGGTAGTACACACTCACTTTTGATTAAACAAAAGGAAATTAAAAGCGTGATGTCATACGATAACATCTAAAAATATCCTGCGACAATTACGTTAAAACTACGTGTGTGTTTGTGCTGCGTCCGAGGGATTAACAAAATGATTTGAATCCTGCGAAACTGCACTCATAACAGAGATAACGGCTTGCCAGAAAGTTTTAGTTTGCATCTATAATATAACAATTGATAACAACGTGCAGCAATTTTCATTTGCAAAAAGACCTACTATTCATCATATTTTTAAATCTTTACTTGTAACCTCCAATGTAACAATTTTGGTCAACTTATTCAAGGTTATTGGTTAAATTGTCCTTATGTTGGTCCTTATATAAGGACAAACATAACCTCAAATAATAAGCGTATCAAGGACAATACAGCTCAAATAATGAAACAAGTTGTAGTTTTTACTTTCAGTCTTATAAAATAGTGTACCTATGTATAGCTTTAGCTGCAATAACTTGAATTATGTATACCTATATGTACTGGTGTTATTATCATTTCTTTTAAATTCGCTAACATAACCTAACTTTTATAATCGACAGAGGAAACATTTAGACCAGCATTCGACTATGAACTTTAGATAACCTATAAATGTGGGACACCCTGTGCAATGCTTCAATTGGCAAATAGATACTGTAAAAGCAACGATGAGGACGCACCGATTCACGCAAATAAGCAAGCAAGCAAGCAAACAAGCAAGGGGCCCAGGAACATAAACAGAACGCAATTCACGCTTCTCGTCGTATCTCCTACGCACAGGCGGGTCTATCGCCGTCCAATAAGGGTTCGCCGAAAGCACCCTCGCACTTGGAAGGTGGAGTCTGGCTCCCTTTAGCCTCCCTTCGCACTTCTCGCCCCTCTAAACCGAGTACACTATCCGCTGGGGTTAGAGTGTCACTATGGCGCCAAACGCTAAGCTCTTTGTTCTGGCGTCTAGTTACATAGTGCTTTGTTTACGAAGATCGGGATCGAAGCCCCTTTTTCCTCTCAAATTATTTTGGATACGTCCCATAAAGTCCCGTTCTTATCCGCGGCTGGCTGAAGACGCCCGGCGGAACTTACAAAACACATAATATCGCATAAATATGGCCCCAATTGCGCTATGGCTTCGCAATAGGTTTTAGAGGTTTCTGAAACTTAATTTTCTTTTTGTTACTTTGCTGTTAAAAATAGGAATTAAGGTTAAAAATTACGTATTAGTACTGAATTCTTGAAATATACGAATGAAAGAGGAACGTTTATTCTTTCAGCTTTTTACGTTGACAATCATTATTCGTCTTTGTAGTTTGCCAATCATGTTGTCAAGTTACGAAAGTTATTAAATAAATTATGTATTACGACATAACTCACTTGTTAAATAATAAATTACTTGTTACAAAATAAATTACTTGTTACAAAATAAATTACTTGTTACAAAATAAATTACTTGCTACAAAATAAATTACTTGTTACAAAATAAATTACTTGTTACAAAATAAATTACTTGTTACAAAATAAATTACTTGCTACAAAATAAATTACTTATTACGAAATAAATTACTTATTTCGAAATAAATAAATTATTACGAAATAAATGAATTATTTCAAAGTAAGTTAATAATAACTTTTAATGGATTATAATGCTCCAAATTGCTCACAATGTTGAATTCCGACGAGGAAAACGCGTCCAGCAAATCATTACCAACGCACACAGCGCCACCGGTGGCGAACGGACGCAACAGCGTACGTACAACATGTTAATGCGAGGAATTTATAATTCAGAGGCAATTTCATTAAACGGCGCCAATAAATTTGATTGTGCAGTGGGAACTTTGAATGCCGATTTTCCGATTAATTAGCCATTAATTGACACCTATCTGTGAATACTCCATGTCCGATAAATACACAATTTAGCGAATGGAAGCCGAAACGCAAAATAATATTTAAATTTCCATCGCGACGAGGGAATTTTCCAACAAAATTAACCTTATTAAACATTTCAGTCATTTTATCGTGACGCATGCACGACATGAACTCTCAAGTCTTAGCCTACCAGCTCGATCAGTTATTCGTTCCTACGACTTTCGTTTTCCCGCATATATCGTTTTTTGACCAAAATCCCGACAAATGCCTCTGCAATCAATGTAATTAAAAACCGCATTTATCGTTTGTCTTTTCATGTTTTACCGGATTGTTCGTTCTAACAGTCTTGATACTCTTCAAAAACTTGATAACAAATTTTTATTAGAGCCGTTTATTATTGTTTAATATCCGGCCTGATGGGTGTAAATACGTATAGACAAGAAATGTTTTCCCAAACTAACAAGAAGTTACTCAATAATTTAGAAAATAGATTTTGTTGTATTCGAAGTATTCATTTGCTTCTTCAGGGGTTAAGTACAATTTTTTTTGTTATATGCATGGCATTTTTTTTATTTACAAGATTTACAAATTAAACATAATTCTAGAAATAACCTTACATTTGAAATAAAACTACGCACTATAACTATAACTAATTGAAAAAGATAATTTAATTTGACTGCATTCTGGATGAATAAAAATTACTAAAATTTTTATAAGTTAATACGTCAAAAGTCAAGCATGAACTTATAAAAATTTTAATAATCTTTATTCATCCAAAATGTAGTCTAATTAAATTATCTTTTTCAATTAATTATAGTTATAGTATGTAGTTTTATTTCAAATGTAAGTGTATTTCTAGAATTATATTTACTTTGTAAATCTTGTAATTAAAAAAAAATTAACTGGACCCCTGAAGGGGGCGATCTAGGTTGTGAAACGCGTTGGGTAAAATAAAAGATATATTTTAAACAACAACATTCTTTAATAACGTTTCCAAGAAAACACCCTGTTGCATCTAAATTAATCTATGTTTTTTAATTATTTTATATAATTTATGTACGTACAGTATGGTATACCTCCATTTATCCGAACTTCAATTATTCGAATCGCTAGTTATTCGAATCAATGCCTTAAAGGACTCAATTAATTTTTATAGTAAACAAAGTTAAAATATTGCAGACTTACCAAACAGCTAGAACTTTAAAAACAGTTAAAGGTGTGAAAACGTACCAAATATCTAAGGCTTTAAATAAGACAGTTAAAGAAATAAGACAGTTAAAGAAGTGAAGACGTACCAAATATCTAGGGCTTTAAATAAGACAGTTAAAGAAATAAGACACTTAAAGAAATAAGATAGTTAAAGGAGCGAAGATGTACCAATTAACAA
>JAWQRP010004170.1:0-12260 GCA_033557875.1 Quadriops clusia | reverse complement strand
CTTCACCAGAATTCCAGTCAGATACAATTAAAAAAATTTCAATTACTTTAGAACACAACAACTACCCTACTCAATTTATTAACAGGATCATTAAACAGAGAATGTTTACGCTTCACAATAACATTTCACAGAACAATAGCCATCCAATAGACCAAAATTTAAAATATGTGTCAATACCGTACGTACAAAACCTATCAGAAAAATTCACCCGAATCCTAAAACCACATAATCTTATAGTAAGCCATCGTAACAATAACTCATTCAAAACCAAATTTTTCTCAATATTAAAAACTCCCACACCCTCAATCCTAAAAACTCACACAGTGTATAAAATCAACTGCCTCAACTGTGAAGGCACATACATAGGGCAAACACAACGCAGACTCCAGGACAGGATGAGGGAACACAAAAAAAGCATTTTATCAGTACATTATGGCAACACATCTCTCAAGAAACACGCGATTGATAACAGACATGAATTTGACCTAGACAACCCGAAGATCTTATGCCAGGAAAGGAAGAATAGACATAGAGAATGGAGAGAAATGATATATATCAAAAAACATGAAGAGACTGCTGTGAATGACCGCCGGGACATAGAAGGACTCAGTCACATTTACAACACACTAATTAACAATAATCTTTAAATTTCATTAATGCCTAATTTTTATTTGTTGCTCTGCTATTTAACGTAACGTAAGGTCAATTTCAAGTTTAGCGCCAATTACCAGCTGTTCCAGGGGTGCCACTGCGGGGACGTAGCGACGGCAACCTCACAAACTTAAACCTGGCTCCAGTGAAGGTGTCCAAACTAGACTCCGTATTTAATTTTTCTAATAAATCCATAATCATCGTAGTTTAATAAACATGTAGTCAGTAATAGGAAACATTTAACTTAGTTTTAGTGTAGATATAGTTTTAGAAATGTAGTTGAATTGTTATTCCATTAGTTAAAGAGTAAGTACAACGAACATAACCACAATATAATAGCACGTTTATCAGAAAAGTGACAATCATGTAATTATGGTTTTTACAGATTTAAATGTTAATTTAATCACCTCTGAAGAAGCGGCGAACGCCGCGAAACGCGTCAGGTGTAATTTTTCTGGAAAATACAAATGTCAAAAAGAATAATTTAAAGAAAATTTTATTTCAACGGACTAAACCAAGAACCTTGAATCCAAACTATAAACAATATCAAGGAAGTCATGACAGATATTTTAGATCTGAACTATTTCCAAGGATTGATTGTCAAGACATGGGATATTACACAGGTTGTCTATGAAGGTATGTTTTCCACAATACATACTATTGTACTTAAGGCATAGTCTTTAAATTAAGGAAAAGGAATATTTAACAATTTACCTGAATTTATATGAAGCATCTCTTGGACCAATTTATTCAGTACTTCAAATTACATAAATATGTAATTTTAAGTGTCACTTGTGATGATCTGATGTCGACTGTCAGCCATTTGTCATAAGTAATGCAGCCACCTACTCTTTATGTTCGGTTTTCAAAATTGCTTCTCGGGCATTACTATGGCAACAATTTGTCAGTATAAAGAATATATGCATGTAAATAATATATCAAAGAAAACTTGTGACTGAAAAAAACAACAACTTAACATCAAATCAAAGCAGGGGAAACCAAGTGTTGTTTTGGGCATTGTTGTAGTCTGAATGGCATAAAGTAATCCTAAATTCATTTCTCATTCCGCGGAGAATACACCATTTTCATTTTAATTTAATATATACATTGTGCTCTATGGCGCCGTGTAACTCGCCGTTTCTATTTCCTACTTTCGCAACGTTTCGCTGCTTTATACATCAGATTTTGTTGGCGGACTCATTTTGCTCCTGCATTACGTAAAAAAAACAACTAACTTTTAGTCGAATTCGCGCGTCCCGCCTTTTGGAAATGAAAGACATAGAGAGCACAACTCCCGCCGGAACCAGGAGAATCGCTCGACTTATTTTGCTTTTATTCGAATTATGCATTTATTACACCTGCAACCCACGTGAAACGAGTTTCGTTCGGCTTAAGCTTTTGCTTTGATTTTCTGCAAATGAACTTTGGGATCTGTTGGAATTAAGAATAAATGTACGGCAAGGCACGGTGGATAGAATAGAACAATTAAAATAATGAATAACTGAAATTAAGCAAAAAGGTCTTGCCTTGTTGGATATCCGAAATCAAGGAGAATCGAAAACAAGGGTAGATTGAAAACCAAGATAAATCGAAATCAAGGATAATCGAAATCAGATATAACCGAAATAAAGGAAGTGCAGAAGTAAAGCTGATTATACAGGTTTGCTTTATTGCGTTTACTTGTCAATTTACCTCACAATCTAATTGAAGTGGTATTACCGAAACTTTAATTCCCTGATAACTAAGTTGGCGCACCTGCTAGATAGTCTGCTAGATTATTTAATGATGGCACCGAGATAACATCCTGAGTGTAAGGACACGGTAATGTAATTCATTCGCGTTAGCTTAGCTCGTATGTCCTACTTACGCCAACCGCACTAGTCTAGGTTCGGGTTCCTGAATAAATTAGGTTTATTTGATCTTTCAACGGCATCCCTGCGGACTATTGATTTAATGAATCCCTCTGAATTACTAAACGATTTATCTAAATATACTTTCTGCAAGCACATAAGCATCAATAATCGAAATTAAATTGAACCATCAAAGCAAAAAGCAATATTGGACAAATATTTATCAAAACGGCAATATAATAATTATTAAAGAATAAACCATGCAATTTTAGTACACTGCAATAATATGTTGAATAAATGTAAAACTATGGCAAATTAATCTACTAAACCAGATTCAGCGGCATTGCATCGTGACAAAGGACAAACCCACATCAATTTATTTTTCCAAATTAAAATCGAGCGCGATAATTTCGAAATACTCTTGTTGCGGCTTTGCCGAATTAAAAATTGAAAGCGCAGATACACCCTTTGTTTTTCTGGCATGTGCTAAATACGCACGCGAAATTGAGTATTTAACAGTTCGTTATAATTTTAATTGGCCCAAATTGATAAAAATACAGCCCACTTCAACGTGTTTCCCGAATTTCACATGCAAATATTTGAAATGTCCTCTGACTCGGGAATAATTCTATCATTGCCTCGTCCTCCCCCATTCGTCGATGTCGCAGCCAATTTTAATAAATTCTATATCAGCGGCCCTTTTGATCTTGCCTTCTTTGCGCATAATGCATTTAAACGGCAAAATTGGCAGTAGAATGCGAATAATCAACGGCATAATTCTTAACTAAATGAGAAATTTGGCCCCCGGGGGACTCTGTCGCGATATTAGGTTTCTATTTAAAATTGTTCCTCGCAAATTTTGCGCGAGGAGATATTGTGTTATCATAATTATCACATTTCTAAAATTAAATCTTCATAATTAATTACTTGCCGTTATTAGAAAATTCTGTACTGGTGCTCAATTAGCCTTTGATCGCTTCGTTGCTCAGCGTTTAGGTTTAGGCGTATCACTGATGCAAACTTTTAAGTAAAAAAGTATACAAAATTAGGTTGATTGATCCAGAAAAATATATTTATATTTTTTAACACATCTCTTTGTTTTAATAATTTTGTCTTTCAATTTTTAATTATAAATACTTTATTTTGGTAAATTTATATTTTCGCCATTATTACTATTTTTTATACAATGAGAAATATAGTTTATTGCCAATGAAGATAAAGAAAAATTATAGAATCGTTGAAATCGATTTTACAGAAAAGTAAGAAAAACCTGTAGGTATATGATATGTTTCAATAGGAAAATGAATCTGTTCGCAGACAGAAGAACAGATATGTTTTAATGTTTACATACGTTTTTATATTTTAACTTATCTAACATAGCTTCTTAGAAAAGTAATCACTTATTATCATTTGAACATGTTTTTGTCCTTTTACTCTTCACAGCAATTTAAATAGAGATCACCACAGGAAAGTCCTTTATATCAATTTGATAATTTTCCCCCGTCAGAGGATTAGCAAAGACGCAGGCGTTTCTACGCTCACTCGTTTACGCTTACTATGCATTTCCAGGAATTGTCGTCTTCGGACGTAAAATACACAATTTAAACAAAAAATGTTTGCATTGGCGAAGACCTAATCGATAAAATTCAAATTAAATCTCAATAGTTAAAATTTATATTCGAATAACCAACGCAACGTTCCGGATAACCGACATAACTGTATATACTCTGACCTGCAAAATTAAGAGAACACCTACGAGAGAGCTAAAAGTTCGGTCATTTCCAAGACTGTATCTCTGAAAAAAAAAAAGACCATGCAAAAATGACATGAACATCATTTTAAAGGAAAAACTCTCTACTTTTCGATGATTTAAGCATAAAGTTTCTATTTCTTAAGAAACCCCTCTTTTTCACGTGAGAAACGAAAGACTGAAAATTTTCCGTAAAATTTTCAAATTTTAAACACGTCCACGGACCTCAATGATTTTTGTTGATTAATTTCTCCAATTGCATCTTGTAGAATGAACTGTTCCACTTTAATTCATTTTCATGCGACAAGTTTTAATTAACTTATTGATAATCAAAGAAAAAATCGCACCTTTGATTTTTGACAGTTGTAACTTCCGGTAGCAAATCATAGTATGCATTCAGTTTACTGCAAAAGAAATCTTGGGATATTCTTTCCAATGCTGTTGAGTAAAATTTTTTATAGCTTGATTTTTTTATTAGGTTTAATTTCGTTCAAAAATGACCTTGAAATTCGCCAATTTGCCGGGTCGTATAAAAACTGTGGTATTAAGGCCATGAGCGATAATATTGAAATGTGTACATTTTTTATAAGCAAAAACAATCAGCAAAACAAGGGCAAAATTTCAAGTCAATCAAAAAATGTTTACTTTGTGTCCTTGCGTTTTAAAAGATGTACGTCCTTCATAATCAGCCTATGAAGCTAAAAATCTTGCTTATGTTGTTTTATTGGGAATAAGTCCTTGATTAATACGGTTTAACTTTTATAAAATTTCTCTTTATTTGTTCATTTAAATTTATAAAGAGAAATTTTATAAAAGTTAAGCCGTATTAATCAAGGACTTATTCCCAATAAAACAACATAAATAAATTGATCAGTCCAAGAACCATATATTACATTTAAAAATCTTACATGCAATGAGGGGTCGTGTAATCCAACAGGAGCACCCCATTTCTTCAACTACTGTTGAACGAAGATTACGAGAGGGTGGTTTAAGGTCCCGACGCCCTCATAGAGTTCCAATGTTCACTCCGAGACATCGGCGACAGCGACTGGCATATCCAAATTCTGTCAATTGTAACAAACGGCAATGGGATCGAGTACTTTTTACGGACGAATCACGATTTTGTTCACATTTTAGAGATGGCCGAATAAAAGCCTAGCATCGTCGATGCAAGCGATATGACAGAAATTTTAGCAGACCTGGAATACCTTTCAATGGAGGGTCTGTTATGGTTTGGGCGGGATAATCACGATTGTTCTTCCTAGGGTTGGACTAACTGCGGCACGATACATAGAAGAAATTATACGCCCAGTAGTACAAAGTCTTTAAATAAAACATGTTTATAAAAAATTCAAACTTCATACCGCTTCTTTGATTTAGTGTACCAACGCCGACTAGAACACAGGCCGTCCAGAAGGAGCGGAGATGTAAGAAATATGAGTGCCTCGATCGCAACAAGAGCGCTCATCAATACTACTTCGACCACTGCGTGGAGAGGTTGTGACGATGCCAACTACATGCTGCGTCCCGCTATGTAAGAGCAATTCCGGGAATGGTACTAAAAACGTGAATGTATTTTTCTTCCCCATAAAAGAAGGCTTGAAACCGAATGGAAAAAGTCATTCGGTAAATAGTTTAAAGCAACTAAATTAAGCAGAATTTGCATAACACATTTTGAGCTACAATATGTTCGTCAAACCGCAAAGAGAACATTCCTTACTAGAAATGCCGTGCCTACTAAATATACTCCAGGTCTTCGCATTTCACAAACACCATTTTCATTTGACTATATATAGACAAAGTATGGAAATATTGAATGTATCAAAGATATAAAAATTTCGAAAGAAGTTATTACATTTTATCAAGTTGGTATGAGTGTCCCAGTTTAAAGAATGCTTTAAAAGTATACAAGGATTTAACGTTTACAAGTTATTATGAAAATAAAAAAAATAATTTCATTTGTGTATTATCCTAAGAATAATCTTAATATTACTTTATCAAAGTGTTAAGTTATTTCATAGTCCAATATTATACACGATCGTAAGCCGCTCCGCGCCGATGCATCTGTACCCACAGTAACGATAAGAGTTTTACCCCCGCTCCTTCTGGACGACCTGTGTTCTAGTCGGCGTTGAGTGTACACATAGCATCCTTAAGAATTACGTCATCTAGTGTAATATTATACTGATGTAGTTTGTCGAGGTTATGGGTGGTTATATTATGAAAGATTAGAAATAAAAGTTGTACTTTCCCATATATAAAAGAACAACTTTTATTTCTAACCTTTCATAGTGTAATATTGACTAAGTGGTAAACGCAAAGAAAACTAGAACAATATAGATATGATGCTTATGCAACCCAATATCCGTTGCTGTCGCGCCGACTAAAAAATGTATAAACACTGACATTAGACATTAGTAATGGGTGCTATTTCAAAGAGGCGCTAGGAATTTTGAATTTTTTATAAACATGTTTTATTTAAACACCCTGTACTTCCTCTTCGCAAAGCCAGAGGAAATCAATTCTTATTACAAGATAATGCTCGACCTCATGTCGCTAACTTATCCAACAATTTCTTGCCCAGCATGACATTGCGGTGTTTCCCCATCCATCAAGAAGCCCTGACTTAAATCTCATTGAAAATGTTTCGGATATTCTTGAAAGGCGTATGCGACGGCAACATTCGAACATTGCCACCTTAGAACAGTTAGCAAAGGCTCTGGGGCAAACTTGGAGAAGAATTTCCCAAGAATTAATACGCAGATACGTTACCATGCCATACAAGTTGAGGGAAGTGATACAGAAGAGAGGAAACGTTACTCATTATTAGACGTACAGTCTAAACGGACAAACTATCAAATTTGACCGGCAACCCTCTCTTGGTAAGTTTCAGGTAACGCTAATGCCGGCAGTATGTTTAAGGAAATCTTATGGCGAGGACAACATGAGATGACACGTGTGGATAAAAGTGTAGTGGAAACACCTGTGCGGTGTGCGTAATGGAAAGACCGGAAAGTCTTTCAGATATTCTCTTCTAGTCATCTGCTATTAAATGTTAAAATGGCCTTAACTCTGCGAAAAAAGTTGCAGAGACCTCGGTGATATTACGTTGTACTCGTCATGAAACACCCTTTCAAATGAACCCTCACACGATCTCTCGTTGCATTTAAGATTTTTAGCTTCATAGGCTGATTATGAAGGACATTCATCTTTTAAATCGCAGGGACACAAAGTAAACATTGTTTGATCGACTTGAAATTTTGCCCTTGTTTTACTGATTCTTTTTGGTTATAAAAAATGTAAACATTGCAATGTTATTGCTCATGCCCTCGATGTGACCACAGTTTTTATACGACCCGGCAAATTGGCGAATTTCAACGAAATTAACCTAGTAAAAAGTCAAGCTATAAAAAATTTTACTCAACAGTATTGCAAAGAATATCCTAAGATTTCTTATGCTGTAGACTAAATGCATATTGTTATTTGCTACCGGAAGTTACGACTGTCAAAAATCAAAGGTGCGATTTTTTCTTTGATTGTCAATAAGTTAATTAAAAATTGTCGCAGGTAAATGTATCAAAGTGAAACACATAGAGAAAAGTTCATTCTACACGATGGAATTGGAGAAATTACTCACAAAACATCATTGAGGTCCGCGGACGTGTTTAAAATTTGAAAATTTTACGGGATATTTTCAGTTTTTCGTTTTTCACGTGGAAAAAGGAGGTTTCTTAAGAAATAGAAACATTTTGCTTAAAACATGGAAAAGTAGAGAGTTTTTCCTTTAAAATGATGTGCATAACATTTTTGGATGGTCATGTTTCTCAGAGATACAGAGTCTTGAAAATGACCGAAGTGTTTGCTCTCTCGTAGGTGTTACCTTAATTATGGGGCAGTGTATATAAAATAAGGTAAAAAATATATACAAGGCACGGTAGTGGTGTTAAAGAAGTAGTAATGTAAATGAGTTTAATTTGAAATATATATAAGTATCTTATGCAATTTGATTTTAGCATATCCCGAAGAAGTTGTGCTTTTTTTACTTCTACATAAATTCCCTGTAGTTTCTTTTTAGAGTTCTAACAAAATTTGCCTGTTCTAACAGTACTCCTGAAGTTTTTTGCGCACAGGGTGGATATGATATTTTAAATTTATATTATATTATGTATGGATAAACTGAGGGCGAGATTTGGGCAACAAATTGCACAGCGGGACCTACACGAATTTGAAATGTAATAAAAGTCGCGCTGTGCATGCGCTAACGTAATTTGCGAAATGAAATTGTTGATACAATTTTATGTTAATTGCAGACATGCCCATTGATCGCTGAACCGAAATATAATTTAATTGTTGCTACCCTTTCGCGCTCATCCACTCGGCGTTTAAACACAACTCTCGGCAAAAGCCGGCTAGATAGACCACCCCTGAATAACACAGCCAGAAATTAATTTCGCAAATTATCGTCTACCTACATCAGACATTTCATGGCGAGGGCTTCCGCCATTAGCCAACCGATTTTCCGAGTTGTTCAACAATTATTTATTTTTTAAATTAGGTCTCGTCCCGGCCTGGTTTATTTACTATTCACGAACCGCCCATTATTGGGCTTTCCCGAAGAGTTTAATTTTCACCAGACATTTTCGCGGACTACAACACTTTCATTTATCAATGTTTTGTCAAATTAACTGGGCAAAAAACAATTAGGCCATCTCGCCGGACGTGAAGTCCATTTTTCTTGTGGTTTCCAGCGTAAGGGCAGCTCTTTTAAAGAAGTAATTAATTGCGTTTTAAACTGAATTATCTATTCATAAATTACGAGGCGAAATAATGTAAATAATATCTGCAATCATTTCTAGAAATATATTGTAATTAATTGTAAAACAGCATTTGTAATGAGTTGTGCGAAAATATTTGCAGCGAATTAAAAAAACAAATATTCCATCTAGCAATTAGTTTTGCACAATCCCGTGCAGGAGAGTGATGACCAAATATTTGATACGCGTATTAATTAAAAATTTCAATGATTTCGCAGCAAAAATGCACATTGCAAATGGGAATCGTACTTTGTTGGGAACAAATTGATTTTGTTCCAAGCCAAAAGTGTTGTCCTGGTGTTTTCAAACAGTCAGGCCAATGATTTATTTATTTTGTATGTATAGTAATTAAGTATCGCATGTCATTGAACTGGAGCCCCCAAGCCACCGCACTAAAATTTCCTATTGATCCTAATAGTGACTGTTTTTTTGTAAAAAAAAAACATTATACGTGCTAAAATATACAGGTAGAATACCTGATTTGTATAATGCTTTATAGGTAATCGGGCAGATGTATCATTATAATTTATAGTTGCGAACAAGAGAACGTGGTTGATTTATATTGTATTTTTTATTTGTTAAGAAGCAGATAGTAGGTATAGCACTTACAGTAGATCTTGTTTTTTACATATACATACTTATTTTTCAAAATTCTTTAATTTGAGAAAAATTGAATTTTAATTCTGGGTATTTGTTGATAAGAAAATGAATATAATTTTCATAACGTTTCATTAAATATTTTAAACTTCTTTATGTTTTATTTTATAACAATAAATTAAGAGTTAGAAATATCCTATCATTTTAATTGAATGTAATAATTTATTGTACCGTAAAAATGTTTTTTTTTGTGACTTATGTATCCGATTGACACCACTAAAATCGACATATGTATAATATAAAAACAGAAAAAAAACAGTATTTTATGACATTTAACAGTCAGTTGTGGTTTTGAACAGTGAACTTATATTTCTGTGTCGTTTCCAAAGGGTGAGAGAGATTTTACTTCAGACACATTACCCTTTAAAAAGTGTCAATTCGCACGAAATTGCGATTTTTCCAGCATCTTGGCTCGTGTGTCAACGTCGCACTGGATCCAGCCAGGCGAAGTTAGCACCAGTTTGTTGCTTTTTATGTTTCAAAGATAGCGACGGGATGGTTTTATGTCGCCTAATAACCCAGATAAACTAGCGAGGTTTGTCTTGCTAGCAGCGTAGTTGGCGGAAGTTTGCACGGAACAAGTGAGCGGCAGTATTTCAAACGGGAGCGGGAGAGCGAGAGCAAGAGTTTGCGTTAAGTTTTGCTTTGTTTACTGACAATTATTTAACTAGGAGCTCGCGGCGAAAAGTAAAGGTTCCAGATGAAACTTTCGTGCTCTCTGTTGTAAATAACTGCTTTCTTCTCTTTTCAGCATATATTGGCGAGAATTTGTTAGCTTGTTTGTCAAAACGAGAACGTTAAGAGAGGTTTAAAAATTATTTGTTATTAGTTAATGTCACTAAATAGATTGGTGTCCTTTAAAACGGATTTTTTTGTTAGCTAAGCAACCATACAATCATTGTAGAATTACACCAATTAAAATGAGAGAATTACGTACATATGTTGGTAATTATAAATTATTACAAGTTGTATATTATACATTGGTAATTATTAGAGCTTGTTGACGGTATATTGTAGGGAATCTTTACCTGAGCTGCAACATGTCCTCGTTTCAGCCGAGGAAGATCCGTGTGACTCCAAGCACTCGTCGACCAGGGCGACACGTTCCTCAAGTCCTCGCCGAACTTGAAGTCTTTCAGTCGATTGTGTAAAAACTTCCTGATGTTCCATGGTAAGTCGTTATGACCGTCGATGAGGGGCACTTCCTGGAGGAGCCTTGAGGCGAATTCTAATCGCTCTTCGAGAGAGGCCTCGGCGCTTATTTTCAGGGCGATCGGAACTCCAACCCCAGCGGCTGCCGCGATTAAAAGAACTGTTACGATTATCCACCAGTGTCTCGTGGATAGCTCCATCCCTGGAAAAGAAGGAAACTATTAGTACGCTAGTTAACAATTAATAATTGAACGGTCAAACGCTCGTGTAAGTAAAGCGTTTAGTGGTATTTAAGCTTATGAGTGGCACGTGAAAAGTAGTACTTGATTTAACTATTCATATTTCGTTGAAAATGGTTGGTTAAAGTAAAAGTACAATGCAATTCTTAACTTTGATAATTTATAGTTAAAATGGTTTCGTATAAGTAAAAGGTCTATGTTTTAACAGTCCATGGCCGTACAAAAAGTATTCAAAGGTAAATAGAACAGATTATTTGCTTCATTTGTAGCAGAAGAAGTTTCGGATAATACTAGAATAAAATCTTCTTTGAAAAAGATTTAAAAGTAGTAATACTGAACTCATTAGAATACAGAAAATTTGTTAGATTCAAATTGGACGAATTATAGGAAATGTAGCATTTTAATTTTTGATTAGTGGGTAGGTAACATCCCAAGTTAAAAGATGTTAAAAGTTTTTTTCATTAACACCATGATTTTTCACAAAAGTTTTTGAAACCTAACCGAATTTTTTTTTTGCAGAATTATGTTACAATAAAAAACGAGAAATGATGTGGCAATGTTATCCCATTTAATTGCGAAATAATGCCACTTTACTAAATTATCAATTATTGGTTTATAATACATAGTTTTACGTTAAAAGAGTATCAATATTTGAAGACGGTGTTATATATTTTCAGTTAATATCGACACTTTTCGTCAAATATTATTTCTTTATTTTTTTGCAGCTACAACAGTTTTGCTCGCTTTTGAGCGCCTCTACAGGTAACTACAAATCAAGCATACCGGCATCGAGCAACTACTTATAATATTGAAATATTCGACTTCAAAATATCTATAGGTTATGTTATTCTGCTATATCTTACCTACGTTTACAAATTATTTTAAACTTAAAATTATTATATTCAATATTTCCAGTAACTATTACATTTCAGATTATAATATTTAAATTATAATTATATATACTGTGACGTTTTGGAGGGGGGACTACCTCGCTGATGTGCTCGTAAGCGACACTTACTTAAACATTCCGAAAACGGAAACGGCGGGAGATTCAAATCAACCCGAAACTCTATTTGGCCAAAATTTACCTGTGATCGTCTAGTATTTGGTAGGAACCCTTTTTCGTTGTTTTCGTAGCATCCCAGAA